>MCJB01015120.1:296272-309112 GCA_002018475.1 Nicotiana obtusifolia | reverse complement strand
GGGGGGGGGGGTACTTCACAAGCCAACTTAATACTTGTTGCCCTTGAACCATTTCCGCTCAGCTCGTTTTGGAAAGCTGCGACAGCCATCCCTTCAGATACATGCGGTAATTTCATTCTTACTCGGTTGTGAATCGGACGAAGAAGTCCCTCAATCCCTCTCCAGGCGACTGTTTGATAGCGAATCGTTTACTCTCGCCTCTGCCTTCTTGGCCCCCAGCATGGACCGTTACGAACTTGTCGGTCATTTCTTCGAATGTTTCAATAAAATGCGCGGGCAGTTATGAATACCATGTTAATGCTCCTCTAGTGAGGGTCTCGCCAAATTTTTCAACAAAATGGAGGATACTTGTTCCTTGGCGAGGTCATTGCCTTTCATGCGGTGACGTAGTGGGTCACATGGTCTTTGGGATCGATCGTACCGTCGTATATTTTTAGGTAGGGTGACATTTTGAAGGTATGTGGTATGGCATGTAGGGTGGCATCGTTACTGTACGGCTGCTCTACGAACCGACCAGCATCTCTCTTCGGTTAGAGTTTAGGAGCGCCCGGTATTTTATCGACCCTTTCTTGGTATTCTCACATTTGGTCCCAGAGTGCCTTGTTCTCATTTCCATTTCCTCCATCCTTTTTAGAATGGTCGCGAGAGTGTCGTCACCTGCATTGTTAACAACATTATAATTAATACCTGTCGTTGCAGGAGGAGGCAAAGGAAGTTGATCATGTTGCTCGTTTGTTGGTGATATAACGCGAGTCCTTGCGCTTTCTGTAGCCGCGTCCCGAACGAGCTTATGGAGGATGTTGGTTAGCGTGTCAGTTAGCCAAGCCTCAAGGAGCTCTTTTATTGCTGGCGGCGTCTCTCCCATCACGGATGTGGAGGCTCCCTTACCAAGAGATTTTGTGATGCTATAGTGAGGAGGGGGTGAAACCCCTCGCCTGGGGGAGGCATTGGGCGGTGCGTCCTCAGAGCTCTCATTGATGATTCTCATGAGGTTGGTTGGGAAGTTGCTCATTATTCTCATATTTTCTTCTCTGTTACTTGCCATATTAGATCTGTGTATATAAAGAAAGGGAATCTTGTTCTTGATTTTTTTTTTACGTTAGCAATCCGTGTTAGCTGTAGATCTAGAGGAAACTAAAAATTTAACTAGGAAATTCCCACAGATGGCACCAAATTGTTTGACCAAAAAGTATAACTTTTGGTTAAACCTTTATATTTATGTAATGATGGGTTAAACCTAGTTAATAATAATATTCCTAAACGTGGATCCGAAAATACGGACAATATGGGGCTGATCCAGTGGGGGATTAATAATATCGTGCATTAAATATTCCAAAAGTATAAGCAATAATGGAGGAATGACTAGCAATAAATAACAATAAATAACATATAAGCAAATAGAAGGAATGATTCACCCAATAATGAATGAGTTAGATGATTGTTCCTCCTGACAATGATGCGTGATAGATAAATCCTAGAATGTTCGAACTATTCTCGCATCTGATGAAAAAGTATAGAATAATATGAGCAAGAATGTTGATAAAAAAGTAATGTTTGTATCTTTGCTAGAGAGAAAGAGAATCTTCTTCTGAAAAGTGTTCTTATCAAATGAATATCACATGCCCTTAATCCTTATCTTTTTTCCTTATTTATTTTAGACATGTCTCTAGCAAACCCTAATAGTACAAGTGTAAAGAATATTCAATAGAATATTCTCTTTAATATCTTATTTCAAAAACTAGCCGTTGCTGTTCTGTCAATGGTGCTCGACCTCGGTCATTGTTGATATCTCGACCACGAATCTCGCTGCTTCCTCGCCAACCTCGACTGACTCTTTCCTTAATGCTATATTACCCTAAATATTCTAGGGCAGATTTTGGCCTGTCATTAGTGCTTTGAATATCTATTTTTGGATAAAGCCAAGACTCATACGAAGTTGGCCATGAAACAAAGTCAATACCCGCCTTAGAACACTCAACTATGAATAGGGATTTTATAAATTAGCTTAAATAAATTAGCTCGAAGAGAGCATGACCTACTATCCAGAAATTATAATTAGAAGTGTATACCAGCTAGTCTAAAATAACTTAAATTACAAGTCTAGCTATTAAACAATAAATTAATAAAGATTAAAGACATTCCAGTACGATATATGACTTTAAATTCCCAAACAATGAGCTGTTCCCAAACCAGATTTTAAGATAATATATAGTTAAGCAAACGTACGTTAGAAAAGAAAACGCCACCCATTGATTAATTTGAAATAATGGCTTATTCTAGCACCAAGTATCTCTAATCTAATTTAAAAACTATGGGAATTAACATCATCTTTAGCTATTTGCTGCTTCGGAGAAGGTGATGAAATCTTAAGCTTATACTAAAATCAGAAGAAAAAAAAAGTTTTTTCCATGATCCGATAATCCAAATTTTATATTTGGGTCAGAAAGACCAAAACCATATGGTACTTTGAATATTTGGTTACGTATCAAATTAAAGCTGATTAAGACTATTACAAAGTTGGCCATGAAGCAAAGTCAATACCTTCCCTTAGGACACTCAACTATAAATAGGGATTTTCATTCATGCACTTCTCATCATCCAACAGTAGTTTCTTTACATTTTTAATTAGCATCCATTTCAATTCTATCTTCTCGTGAGCACAATTACAAAAACATGGCTATTTCTGTAAACCATTGTTCCCCTCTTATGATCTGCATGATTTTGCTTTTGCTTGCACTTTGCTACGGAGCTCAGAGTCATGATTCCAAAGCTACCTTTTATAAGACTTCCGATGGCAAAGGAACACCAAGTAAGTTGACTTTTTCTACTCAACTGTTTTTAGTTTCTTCTACAATTGCATTTTTTAACATTTGTATTTTGAAATATTTGATCAGCTGGAGCTTGTGGTTATGGAGAATATGGCAGATATGTTAATGATGGGTTGGTTACCGCCGCATCCTGGAAACTCTATAAGAATGGCGTTGGTTGTGGTGCATGTTATCAGGTACTAAATATTTGCATATGTTACTTATGTCATAATTAAAGTCTACGAGGGATTAGGTTAATCTATACTAAATAGATAGCGCCTAAAATGTAAAATGGAGAAGTTACTTGTTCTTCGTAGCGAGAAACAAATGAATCGCGGTCGTAGTTACTGACCGGTGGTGATTGTCATAATATGTAGGAGCAACCATCTAACATCACTGTCTAAACCCTAAGTGGGACCGAGAAAGAAAAAGTATAGAAAATTACTACAGAGAATATATTTTATTGTGTTATATAAGTATACTTATATTGGTAATATTAAGGTCCTAATGGGCCTTAAGGGTGGACCCAAATTTGTTACAGTCTATATATGTGTGTTTCACAAAGTATATATAGCTGATTCTAAGATCGATACTTGCAAGCAGAGCTGGATAGAGTATAATAATCATCCTCTATACCTTCAACTTAACCCTGTACTTTCGACAGGTGAGGTGCAAGGACAAGGCACTATGCAGTGACGTGGGAGTTAAGGTGAAGGTGACTGACAGTGGAGAAGGGCCAGGAACTGATTTCATTCTTAGCTCAGATGCCTTCGCCAAAATGGCTAAACATCCTAAGTTAGCTCACATGTTGTTCCCAAAGGGCGTGGTCGATGTCGACTATAAAAGAGTTTCTTGCAAATATGGCAATCTCATTATCAAGGTCAATGAACATAGCAATTACCATGGCTACCTTGCCATACTTCTATTGAACAACGGTGGTTACGCTGATATCCTAGCTGTAGAAATCTACGAGGTATATACTCTATATGCCCAACTTTTTAAACTTCAATTTTGAGATATTTACACAAATAGCCAGTAAGATTCACTGTATATTTTTCCTAGCCAATATACATAAATTATACGTGGTTATTAACACATTAAACAGGGATATACTAAAATGAATTGATTGACTAATCAATTAAATTCTTGGTTTCTGATATTAAAATTTTGGGTTGATATATACAGGAAAAAAGCAAGAAATGGATACCAATGAGGAGGTCCTATGGAGCAGTGTTCGACTTGTCCAACCCACCAAAGGGAAATCTGAAGCTGAAGATCCAAATAAAAGAAGATGAAAAGACCAAATGGGTGCAGTCTGATAAGACTGTGATCCCTGATCACTGGAAGGCTGGCTCTACCTACGAAACTGACGTTCAGATTCCTTGAACAAATATAATTCATTGAATGGCAACTTCTCAGTTATGGTTTGGAGTCGAATGAAGTTTGTGTAGGTCATCAGCCATTGTGGTTCAACCAAATGTTTGTTTGTTAATAAGGCTGAAATTCGTGTATTCTTGTAAAGAAATTATGAAATAAAACATCGTCGTATCTTGTGTTAGTATTGGTGTAGTTGTCTTGACATTTCCGTAAATTGCAAAACTTGGTATCATTAGGCCACCACGGCCACGGCTGCTTGGGCGTTACACGTCATAAAAATGTTGTCATTTTAACTTTTAAGATGTGTGCTTGCGAGTTGTACTATGCTAGAAGTCAAAAAGTACCGAGACCACCTCAAAATGATGACATATTCAGCAATACAAGGTTCAATTTGATACACTCGAAAGGAAACGAGAGCTGTCTTGCTATAAGTATTTGTCCACAGCAGAATTTAACAAAATAAAAATACAAGTTTTTAGAGAGAATATGGAAAATGCAATATGTGATCCCGATTAACGGATTATATGAGCCTCGATGTAAGTTTTAGTTTCCATGAAATATCAAGCATTAGGCAAGGGATCTGGTTTCAGGGAGGGATTGAAAATTTTGAGAAATACCTTTACAAAAAGAGCCTCTAATTTTAGCAAATTTTCCATTTATAAGCATATCGAATCAAGGATTTAGAGCCATATATATTTGTACGAGCCAACAGCAGTTGGGAGAGCACTTTAGTAAACCGCAGAGGTTGCACAACCTCCACTAGGGATGTAAAATGCTACTCTTGGCAACTGAAAGAGGAAAGTGAAACCTGATTCATGTAATTAGGAGATGAGAAAGCAAATTAACCGATTCAAACAGCGTCTAAAAGATCAAACAAAAAGGCCGAGTACTGCTGCAAAATGTCTGGTTCTGAATGGGATCACACTAGTCAGCCTATACAAGCTTCTGATGAAATAAGAAGTTTCATTGATGAAATCAACAAGATGCAGTAGGTACAGAAGAGAGTTGTACCTCCATTATATTTCCATGAACAACCAACATGCAAATAATAACATAGCATCCAGACCAAACAAGAAGAAATACTACTGTAGATGTAAAAAAAGACAATGACATATGAGTAATTCTTCCATTAAACTACAGTAGCAAAACTTTACAAATCCTAGTACATCCTACCAGTACAGTCTGAAGATCCACAAAAGCACCTCATCACCTTGATCTTGCCATCAGAGTCATAAACCTGATCCACAGAATAGTTGTAATGGTAAGAAAGCTCCTTCAAGGGAGGAATATTATCTGCCGCAAATAGCATGATATGGGGCATTTTCTTATCCTCGTGATCATAAACAACATTCTGTGCATACAAGTTGGGTGAACAACTGTGATTGATAAATCGTCCAACATTTCCATAGTGCGCTGCATCAATTGTATAACCACCCTCATCTGCTAACTCATTTAGGTCTTCTTGTCCAGAAGAGTTATCAGTACAATCACTATAGTTCTTTCCAATATCAAAAAGATACTCATCACTACCAATTCTTTGTTCGGCTTCTCTGTCCTCAAGAATTTCCCCTGCATACTGACAGATAAAGGTTCCTGAAGAGATAAAAGTTACAGATCTCACACCCCAGCCCCTTGTATCTGTCTTGAAGATCTCCAGCGGAATTTTAATACCACGTTGGCTCACTCTATTATAGCATGAAGGAGGGCACTTGCAAAAAGGACCACACTCATACACAAGAGGCTTAACTTCAACAATAGCCCCATTGCGGTTGTATGGGATCTCACCTCCATTTTTAACTGCACATGAGCACCTCTTGGCATCAGAACATCTACCAATACAATCACAGCCTTTAGGTGGAGCAACGTGGAAACCATCTGGATACATCATCTTCTTGATGTACTTGAATGGTGGGGGTTTCTCACCATCAATTGTGTTCACAGCAGTTATTGGCAGTGACTCCTTTCCTTCTGTAATATCAGGAACACAAACACCATGACGCACTTTGGACTTTCTTGATGACTTTACTTCTCTCCAAGTAAGCTCTGGTTGTCCGGGAATTCTCACCAACTTAAACATAAAGACCATCTTACCATGTGGCCCTCGTTCTGTCCAATAATTTTGAACAGTGTACAAGCCATCGTACACGTAAGTTGTCACCAAATTAGCTCTTCCATCTGTGGATTCAGCCTTAGATCCACGAATCACCCGAACAGGATTCCTTGTAGCTATACTATTCTTCAAGGCTAAATTACCTTTCACAAGTTTCTGGTCTTCACGGATTTTGTCCTTGCCAGTAATATTTCCACCTTGCCCAGAATAAATCAGCTCATCAGCATCTCCCAAATCATCGTCATAGCCCCCTGAAGCAACAATGCTAGTTGCAACCAGCATTCCTCCATTGTTCAGGAAATCAATACCGGCTTGATATAAGTGATGAACTCCCACAAGAGCAAGTTCAACCCTGTATTGGAACGCATCTCCTACTTCAACTCCTGGAACTTCTCCCAGTATCCGGGGTCCTGTATTAACTTCCTTCCCTTTTTCTTTGATAAAATTCGATGCTTGAATATCAATCCTTCTGTTCTTTTTATCTTTTTGCTTGGGTTTTACTTCTCCATTTGATTCTTCCCCTCGCAAGATTTTTCTACAAACAGACCGAAACAGACGAAGAGTCTCTCTGACTTTACTACGAGCATCATTGCTGCTGGAACCAAAAGGTAGCAGATTCACATCAAATTCACAGTGCCCCTGTCCAATTGGAGATTCTTCAGGTAGTGCCTTCCTATTCAAACCACGAGCTCTATCGTTGCTGGAAACCAGTGCATTTGAATATCCTTCCGCAACTTCACCAATGAAACCTGATTTAGTCCTGCCAAACTGTCTCCGTGAAAATTTTGGTTTTGGAATACTTTTTCTGGCAACAGCTAAGGATTTCTTCTGCCGATGCATGTTAGGCTTTTGAACTTGGTTTCTACTCGTCACACCATCTAAACTAGTTTGCTTCATCTGCTTCCAGGGACAGTATGGCTCTGCCATCAGACCACGCACAATCTCATTTCTGCTCCCCGGCCCATGTAGATGAGTTTGCTTCCATGGACAATAGGGTTCAGCCATCGAGCCATGCACAATTGGCCTAATAATTTCATTTCCAGAACCAAGAGCATGTGTTGCAGTAGTAGCCTTTTCACACTCATTCTGTGAATATGCAATATTCATCTTCCCCACAATTTTTCCTGCATCATCATTCTCCTTTTTCGTCATTGTCTCTGGCAAAATTACAGTTTTTTCAAGTTGGCTCCTTCCAATATAACTATCATGGACACCTTCTCGATCTTCAATGCAAACTGTTTGTTCCATTAAGCTACATTTGGAACCAACAACATCTATCTTACTCAAAGAATCAGCTTCCCGACTTACAGTCAACTTCATGTGCGATGTCCTTGTATCCATAACATTTTTCGAAGTCTCAACCGCTTCATTTTCTGTAAATTCCTTATCCGACAAAACCACTCTCCTGCTTGCTTCAGTACCATCCAAGCGCTCCTGTTCAGTTGGCTTTGGAGCATTTCTTCCACAAAATGGAGGGAAGTCACGAACAGCAAAGACTCTTCTTTGGCAGTACTTATTCTTTGGCAAGGGGGAAATATTATCCGCAACATTTCCATTCTTGACTGGCCACTGAGGCGGTGAGAATGCTTTCACACCACAAACAGGAATTTCCCCATCGGCCACACTGACCACATTTTCAACCAAAAGTGAACTTTTCTCCCCATCGACTTCCTTCACCAATTCATCACGCTGAATGATTTTTGCTTTATTGCGCGATGACATTTCGCTACTTTCAATATCTTTAGACAAATCAAATCCAAGAGATCTGGCATGACTTGTTGGTTCTTCCACCCTGTTTTCTATCACACTCGTGGTTCTGGCTAACGCATTCCCGACCAACTTATCCAATTCTTCATTCTCTTCCACGTCAGGGAGACAGATCACAACTTCAACAGAGCAGAACTCAATCCCAGTGTTAGGACCATTCCTACCATGAGCCACCAGCGCGTCAGCAACATTTTCACTGATGGAGACCACAGCATTTTCATCGCGGCCCAAGTCAACCTTTGGAGCATTTCTACCACAACCTGGGGGGAAATACCGCACAGCCCAGACTTTCCGAACTTTATGCTTTGGAGTAACACCAAAATCCAAGGTGTGATAACCATTTTCTGATGGCCGCTTCTTCATGCATTCATCGGATAAACCATCATTTGAGAATGACACCATCCTCCACCAAATGAATGAATCCTTGTTTTGGCAAGCAAAATGCTGAAACAACAAACACAATATATTAAATTAAATAGATAATGGAGAAGCAAAAGCTTGATGTGACATACCATGAATCTATGATCATTGAAAGCTGGATAACATTCTGATCCTCTACCATTTTCAAGTGTGAGTTGTTTTAGGAACTTAAATTGTTAAAATCTTTTAGGTCAGGTATTTTTTAATTTATTTTATTTTATGTGGCGAACAAGAAGTGAGACAAAATTTTGAGCTTCACAGATGAGTACTCAATAAAAGAAGCCACACTGGTCATGTGACATTCTTCTAACGAAATTCTGTTAATGACCTTGATGAATATTAAACTTGGGGCCTTTCTTGCTATCTTAGCCTAAAACTCTAAATGATAATGACTGAAACTTCCATGTTCTCCACGGGTAAAAAGTAAGAACTCGGTCTAATCCAATTTCGTGTTCGGCTTCTACCACAACCCGTTCGATTTACTTGGTTCAAAATCATTATAAGTGCACATTTATGGTGAACTTTTTTAACACAGACCACACAACCAGCTGCTTTCCTACCAGAATCAAATATGCAAAAATGAAAATCCTCAGCAAAGAAATGAAGAACCCAAAAAAGGGAAAAAAAAAAGTGGGAAAATTAGTAAAAATAGGAAAAATTCAGAAAACTTCAAAGCATTTCACATAAACTCATTTAACCAGTAATATCTTCAAAAGAAGCAAAAAAATGGGATTTCTAGCCAAAAAAATACCAGAAGAAAAGGTGTAGAAACAGAGGAAGAAGGAAGCAATGAGTCAGCTACCAATTCCAGTCATTAGTTGAAAATTGAAGAGGCATTCGATAACAAATAATGTGAACGTGGGTTTGTTAAGATATTTGAGTGGAAGCAACAATTTAGGGATTCATGAATGGAAAATGGCGTTGGTGCTATCTTCTGCTTACTGACATTTTTGTAACTGACTGTTTCTGGAAATTGTCCGAGTGAAAGACAGTAAAAGAAATTGGATAAAACAAGAGTTACCGCTGTAAATTAAAAAAAAAGTTACCAGGACCGACTTACCGCTGTAATATTTTGTTCACTTCTCTCTGCGGCGACAAATGGTTCGATTCAGTCCGTTATCTTATAAAACTTATATCATACTAATTTTTCGATTATTTTATGATGTATAATTAAAATTAAATTTTTAAAAATTACAATTATGTCGGTTTCTCTTCGTAGAACCATAATACAACAACATACCTATTTTGATAGGACTTATCAAAACTTTCTAGATAATTTTATAATTTAAAAGGTGATGAACTAAGAAAACATAAAAAATGATCAGAGTATAGATTCATCAACTAATCTATAGCAGCGCAAAAGAAACTAAGCAAAGAGAAAAAAATAAATAAATTACATAGGTGGAAAGATATTAAGCAAGCTACGATTCAAGAATAAAGTCTATAGAAGATTAAATACTTGAAAATATAAATTTAAATCATACAAAAAATTCAATACATTGAATGTAGTTTGCTACTCTTAATCATTAGATTACCTTATGTCTTTGCTAGTGAATATGCTGGAAATAATTTAGTTTCAATAGGAATAGTATAATATGTTAGGGAAATAGAATTTTGGATTTAATTAATTGTTGGCTTGTAATCATTTTTATAATTTCAAGGCCCAAGAAAAATTTTAATGCTTTATTATTTTAATATTAAAATATTTTTTCTATATAAATTTATTCGATTCGTACAATATTTTTCGATTTATTTTTATAAAATAAAAAACATACCCTAATTAGCGGTACAATTATAAATTTATATAAAAAACCTACGGTTTTATTAAAAGAAACCTAAAAATCGATTCGATTGAATCGATTTTTAAATATTCATTGACACCCCTACTTCTCTTACACAAAGAATTATGGTAAATCAAGATATGACCAAATAATGTCTATTTTTATAGGAAAAGTTTTAATATAAAGCATAAAATGTCTCTACTACCTTTTATTAACTACCAAATAATTGGAAACTAAATTTATGGAAGCAACTACAAAAATTTCCTAAAGGGAGAACGCGGAAATTAAGCTCTTATTTGGAACGCTGTTGGGGTGTACGAACAGGGGTACCTTAGGACTTATAATTTTTTATTATGGGCATTTCGGTAATTTCATCCTTCAATTGCAGTCTCTTTTTCTGATGACGCGTGTTTAAGTAACTGGCCTCCTCCACTTCCCCTTCTAGCTTTTTTATTCAGTCGTCTTCCTCATTTGTGTTACAACTTACACGTAGATCATCCGAACTCCGCCATATTTCTTCTTCATTGCACTCTTTCTCTCTTTTTTCTCCGATTCTTCTACCATTTTTTATATCTATTCCCCCTTTATTTCTCTCGTGGAGATAAGGAATCTTGATTCTGATTAGTTTTTTCTCCGGCAAGTATTTTATGTGGGAAATTTCTTTTATATTAAATTAAGGAACATGAAATCTTAAACTAGAGTTTCAAATTTTCTGAAGAAATAGGCGATGACTCCAAGAAACTGCCATAGTGATTGGTTGCTCATATTTGAGAGGTAAGGGTTGAACTTCTTCTTAATTTTCGAGTAAATTACAAGAACTATTTGTGGTTATTGCTTTCACTGCATTCATTCTTTGTGGTGGTTATTTTCTCTCCTATTTCTTTATTTATTGCAGCCTTATGTTGATAATGGTAATTTGATGGTCATGTGTTGGTAGTCCCTTTTTTGGGCTCTTTTGTTGCTTAATTCTGGTAATGCATGTCAGTCTTTGTGCCTAATGTTGTCATTATTTAGCTGAAAAGGTAATAATTTGATTGTAAACCTTGCATGTTATTATGTTGCTGAATCTTAACAGCTGTTTTTTCCCCATCTGTATCTATAAAGAACGAAACCAATTTTTCTTAATGACTCAAAAAAGGTCCCCTTAGCTTATTTTTGAAGTCATTGTCTATGTCAAGTTCTAAAAATGATAAATATAATGAAATTCTTAACCAGACATCAAAAGTAACGAGAAAAGGAGTGACAAATACGGAAACGTGAATAGAAGTACCCATTATAAAATTACCTTTAAATAGGAAGAATGATGCTTTTGCAAATTTAAAATGGATGTATGCCATAAACTGAGGATAAGAATATTCGGCAGGTTTTGATTTGGATTACAACTTATGCCTGCAACCTTCATGGCTTCACTACCCTTTGTCCCCAATTTCCAATTATAGCCAACATTCTCTTTCTTAAAAATCAGAAAAACCTAGAATGAATTGATTTCGATAAATTTTAAGGATTATGGAAGGAACAATTAGTGATGTTGTGTGATAATGATTAAAAAAATAAAAAGCTAAAGAAAGATGCTGTGAAAAGAAAGTAAGGAAGACTCCATCATCAGTGACCAACCTTCAGTAGTTCTATTGCCAAAAAAATTCCAAAACTTGGCTTCATTAAAACTTAAGAACTAAGTCTGCAATTAGATTATCGACAACATCTACTCAAAAAGAGTTCACATTACAGAGATCCAACATTAGAAAATTTGAAAAGATATACGTGTACTCCCAATTTTCTGTTAAGTATTATGCTTTTAGATGTACGAGGTAACAAAAATTTTAACCACACAAGATCAGAAGTCAGTCTTTGATTGTATGAGAGTCCTAATTTAGCTCTGCTGTTAGACTACTAGGTTCAATGTCGAAATAATGGTGAAAAAATTATAGAAAAAAAAGTCATGCTCATTCTAGAGGTGTAAGGCACTATTAAACCGAAAAATATTTACTTTTTCTTTGCTTTGCCAAATGATTGCTATCTTTAAGCCTTCACTGTCTAGATGGTCATAATACATGTGAACAACAAACTGCTAAAATAAGTGTCTTCATTAGGTTGGTTGCAGAGTTGGCAGAGTTAAATTTAGCTCGGGGATCAAAGATGCTAAGGAGGTGTTGACTATTCCTCACAGTCATCCTGAAGTAAGTTGATTATTTGTTACTGTAGCTACATATTATACATAAAACACGGGATTTGTGATTAAAGTTAACTTTAAGGCACATAAATTATATGATTGCATAATATCTTCATTCACTTTTCAGGATTAGTTTGGGAAGAGAACATTAAATCATAGTGCGATTCTGCCACTCAAACTACTGCTGACAAGATCAAGGCTTGGAATTTGAAAAATTCTCTAATCAATCTGAAAAGGAAGGTTTGTAATGTTATGTTTTACAATTGTTAATTTCAATAGGTGCTTCCATTATTCTCTATTGCAATAAACTAAAAGATCTTCAGGTTTAGTGTTTGTGATATTGTTGTGACAAGTGAAGTTGCAAGAAATACTATGGGTTTCCGTCCCCCCCCCCCCCCCCCCCCCCCC
>MCJB01015120.1:269741-296252 GCA_002018475.1 Nicotiana obtusifolia | reverse complement strand
TCAAAATGAGTGTTATGATGTGTCAATTAAAGGAGGGCAGAATGTTTCTTTATCATTGCACCAAACGGATTCTCTCATAAATTTTGTGTATATTTCACATTTTTGGATTAGGATCGGAGAAGAAAAAAGGTGGAAAGAAAGCCAAAGCAGAATCCAGCAGAGAAGAATCGCATGCCGTATTAGTAAATATTCTGAAAGAAGTCGAGTCCAACACTGTAAGTTATACTATTTTCTCTAAAGCATAATAAGAAGTATTTTAAAGAAGCCGATATAGCCTTATAAGTGATGCTATTTTTACTTTGGAGAGTGCTTGAGCTTCACCCATTTGACTATCCTAGAATTTTTCTTAGCTTTAGAAACATGGATTCACTTTTAACTCAGTTTTGAGGTGCAATTGAATTTAGAGAAATCCATATCTTTTTCATGAAGAAAATTAAAGTCTTCCCTAATGGTAGAAAACAGTTGATACATCACCTACTTTATTAATAAAGCAAAACATTCCGCTCAGTCTGAATTAATGTTGATCATCTCTATTTTACTTCATCTCTATATTCAAAAGAAACTAATGTGTATTTTCTTTTACAGTAGTACCTATACATTAGTAACTAATCATTTTGGCGCTTAGTGCACGATTACGTAACTGAATTCTAAGAAGAAGAATGAAATCAACAAACAAGTTACAACAATAATAATTTATCCAAGCATATATCTGTGAAGCTTTTATTTAGTCATTTTTGGTTGCTATAATTTCTTCTCATACAATTTGACGTATTTGCACTTAAAACATATTGAACATTCAATTGATGCGGAGCTAACACTACTCAAATGCACCAACGGCATTTTTTCCTCTTCCCTTCCTGTGTAGCACTTACTTTTACACAGTATTACTGCCAGCTTAGCTAAAAGTTTGTCATTATATTGTGGGTTCCATAATTTTGTTGTGATGCTTTTGTTGATATTTCTACCTTCCGTTTGAAAATTTGCTTTCTTACCTGATAAGAAATAAATATACTACTTGCGTCTTTTAGCCTGTGTTAGCTCTTGGCTTTTGAGGTAGAGTGAAAGAGTTACATTACTTGATTTCATAAGTTTCTTTTATTTCAGGCATAGTGCAAGGTTTCATACTTGCTTCTTTCGTAGTTTCTTTAAAGAATCGTGTCAGGTATATTATTTTATAATGTCAAATTTAATTCAAATAGTCAAATTACATTTTGCTGCCTTGGCAGGGAGTAATATTTCATGTTTGGGCTTAAGAAATTTAGGAGAATGGATGGAGAAATTTAAGCACATCAAAAGGTGTAGCACTAAAAATAATGAACAATCTAACGTTACTACCTTTCACGGGGAAGACATACTATAGCAACTAAATAAATATCATACAGTAGCCTTAACGTTTGACAAGAGTGGTATGGCTCACTATAAATCTATATTATTTAGTGAACTCAGCCTGACATATTTAATTCTCTTCTAAATTATGTTGCTGGACTGGTGATGATATGTTAACATTGCTGACAAAATGCTCTAGTCTTCTTACCTCAAGCCTCCCTCTCCATCACTGGCAGTGGAATCTTGCATGAAAATGTAATGATTCACTCAAAGTCATTGGTTTTGTTTGGACAGAATTACACCACCGACACAAGCAAACCTGCAAGGCAGAGGTTGCTTTTTATGCAATTGATGCCAGCTTTCCTCCAGTAACTCATAAGAGATTAGCCATCTATTTTTTGCACTAATACAAAACTATGCAATTGTTCTTTTTTGAAGATCCTGGCTGGTGATATAAAAGCCGGCTACCAGAATTGGCTGATAAGGAAGATGGGGAACATAAGGCTATCTCAGACACTGTTATGCCGTGGAAAATTTAGAAGAATGTTCAGAAGATACTAAATCTACAATATAATCACGGGAATACAAATGTCTGCAACTACTAGCTTTTTGGACCTAATTTATTGTATGTTGTATACAGCTTAGACACTCTTTTTAGTTCCTTCATATCTTTCAAGAACTGTGTAGTGTGTAGGACCCCATAGTTGTTCTCCATAATTGGTTTGCCATTTTTTGTATCTTTTGTAATTCAAGGATGTACTCATATCAGCACCTATTTGGAGTTGCTTAATAAAGCTTGATCATTTATCCAAAGAAAGGATTCCGCAATATGTTATTGTAGTGTTGGGACCCGTGCCGGGCACGGGCAACGAGCATGTATTATTCTTCATTGCATTCTAATAACTATGTGGAAAAAAATCACTATGTATGTGGCGAAGGCATGGCATAGAAGGAGAGAGATCTCTAATTCAACTTTTTTAGATTTTATTCCAATTAAAATAGACATGAGAAAGAAAGCACAAATATTATGCATGTGGATGTCAAAGCAATTTTTTGTTGCTCAAGTTACATGCAAACGCAAAATAAGAGTTTTGTTCAACGCTAGTAATGAAGCCAAATGAAACTCAATAAGGGAGGTTGATTACACCCTTTGTCGGTGAGCTATGCGAGGGCGTTTAAAGTCTATCTTTTTTTTATCAATAATAAGTAATATTTTATGGGAAAATTATGTGACACATCAAATATTTACACTGTATTTATTATTTGTAGCTATACTTTTAGCAAATTTGTCATTCGTAGCTATATTTGATTTTTGTAGAAAATTTTTGATATATGAGATTATTATTTTGAACTAAAATAAGAGATGCTCTTTAGCTCAGTTGGTTAGAGCGTCCGCTTAGTTAACGGAGGTCTCGAATTTGACTCTCAATAAGGACATTTTATTTTTTTTGTATTTCGCATTAGTTGTATTCATTGCGTGACCAAATACAGTCCATACAAGTGTATCTTTTGTATACACCCTTGTATTTCACCTGAGTTATACAGTTGATACATGTTGTATTCTTTGCACGAATGAATATAAGTATGTGAACAAATACAGTTGATACACATTGTATTTGTTGCGGGAATGAATACAATTAACACATGTTGTATTTGTTGCGCGTTATACAAGTGATACAAGTTAGGAGCAATTAAATAATAGCTATGGATGGTAATTAGACAAATTACAGTTACTAAGCTTTAAACTGTAATGGTTTATGAAAATTTCTATACACAGTATAATTTTTCGACGGAAGCCGAAAGGTGTTCAATTGACCGAATTTGAACTAAGAAAAAATAGAAATGTAACAAAAAACAAGTTTTAACTGGAAAAGTTATGCCCTATTGAAGTTCTAGTAAGCCCATAAAGAATGTTTTTCCCCGGGGACTAAAACGACATCGTCTTACAGTAGTCAGCGACCGTTGATGTGAAAGGCGGGAGTTGAGAACAAAGGCGGGAATATTTTAACAGTTAAATAAAACCTTAAATAACCCCCAAAAACTCCCAAATTACACTCTCACCTCCTTCTCTCCTTCTTCCTCAAACCCCAACTGAGTTTTTGCAAAAATGAAGGAAGCGAAATACCCAGACCTATTAGCCCAAATTATCAAGTATTGCGAACCTCGTCCCTCTGCTGAGGAAGAATTACAAAACTGCCCTCTTATTCATGAGTACGAGAAATCTCCAGAATCCTCACCGTCGTTAAAATTAACGCCGTCAGAGCCCACCGGAATACTCATGTTATCTCTTCCATCTTCTGACTCCGTTAGCCAAAGTTCCCCTCACGATAACGAAGAATTCGAAACCCCGCCGGAGCACAACAACTCTAACTCTCAGCACTATTTTTCCGGCTCCGATGAACTAAAACCGAGTACGAGTACTGCAGCCGTTGATTTTCAACATAACGGTGATGATACTGATGCTGTTAATCATGATAACTCGGCGGCTGTAGATTTGGGAAATGATTCTGATGACCTAGGGTTTGAGGGGCGAATGCGTAAGATGATTAGGGTTTCTGATGAGGATTTGGATGTGAAGAGTTCAGTTCGGAGATTAGATGAAAAAGGACCGATTATGATTGAAATTGATCAGACTCAGGATGTTGATACTGAGGTTGTGATAGAATCTGAGGAAAATGTGAAAGTTAATGAGCGTGGAATTGAGAGAAATGTGGATTCTTCTACTGTGAAAATGTCTGAGAGAGGCGAGGAGGAGGGAGATAGAGGAGAAAAGCGTGAAAATGGTGAAAGAGGTGTAGATGACAATGAGAAGTTGAATGGTGTTGGCTATGTTGAAATGCATTTGAATGGGATGAAGGATGGTATTAGCCGTGGTGATGGTGGTGGAAGAGGTGTGGAGAGTATGAATTTAGATGAGAACGATAAGTTGAATCGTGTTTGCGCCAAGGAAATACATTCGAATGGGATAACAGAAAGTGTTGGTGCTGGTGTTAGTGGTTGTGGAGGTGTTGAGGGAAGACGTGAATTGCCATTATCAATGAGGGGAGGAGACAAGAATGTTGGATTGGGGGAAGAAGTTGGGAGGAGAATAGTCAAGAATACAAGGTTTAAGGATCTAGTGGAAGCTTTCTCTATGGTGGTAGGGGATGTTAGTGGTGGTGACAAGAATGTTGATTTCTTTGAGACTGCTAAGGCCCGCGGTTTGAGTTTTCCTCGGCCTAGATGGTGGCCACCGGAGGGATTTTCTGATTGATTCAATATTCAGGGAAGTACAACTTTTGGGGAGATTTGGCGTTTGTTAATGTACAAAGTTTTTAAGAGTTCAGGAAATAGAAGGGTTATCGCTAACTGCTTATTTGATGGCTAATTGTCTGTTGATGGTTCAGATAGAGGTGTCAAGGAAATAGCCTATGCAATGGTTGCTGACTTTCTACCTTTAAGATACTATTACTATTGGGATATTAGTAGTTCAAATTGGTAAATCTTTCTCAATCATCCTGGTTGGAGCTACACGTTTAACGGGTTGACTTCACCATTTACTAAAGATTTATAAAGCAATAGATGATACTCTAAATAGTGCTTTGCTTTCAAGAATATGTTAATTATGAAATGAAGAGCTCGAATGGATGTATAATATGATTCTTTGCGGCAGTGCTGAATCTTAGAGATTTTGGATCCCAGGTGAATTTTATGTTAGGCTAAAAGCTTATAGATTTGATGTAGGTAATGCTGGATTGGTGGTACGTCAACCATATGCAAGAAGAGATCCTTGAAGTGTTTGATCACCAGCAGATGGAGGTTTTGTACTGCTTTCTTTTTCTGAGATGATGTTGTAGTTGTACAGATTCATTAATTTGGTAACCTTGCAGTAGATACTTATAGAACTTGTTCCTTTCTTTTATGAAGAACTGGCGTTGCTTATCAAAATGGTTTAGCAGATTGTGTCACTTTGCTTCTTTTTGAAAAGTTGAGGTGGACTAGTGATCCTAACTCTAAAGGAAAATGGATTTTACCAGAAGTGTTAACTTTTGCACCTCCATGTTTGTTTGAATTCAATTTTATTCAATCTTCTTTTTAAGTAAAATCCTATTTTACGAAAGAAAACATCGTGTACCATTATCATATTGTAGAATTACATCATTGTAGTTTACAGCCTTCCAAACATAAACTTGCGCTATTCAAACTACGCTGCGTACTTGCAAGGACAATTGTGCATGCGTAGCAGTCAATGAATAAGATTAAAACTAGGGAAGATCAAGGTTCAAATCCTAATAGAGTCAAAAAAAAAAAAATGTAAACGAGCCTTAGTGGCAGAGCTACCAACCCATACCTTTGTTGATAGAAGATAAGAGTTCGGTGAAATAGTCAGTTTTGGTGGGCTGGGTTTCCCATACCTATTGGAAGAGGGTAACAAGTGTTTGGTGAAATAGTTGAGGTGTGTGCAAGCTGATCCCGCCTCTGTCTTAAATGAGCTTGGTCAAATTTGGCCTTGAATCATTATGATTTGATAACATTTTTTACTTAACCCCCCTCCCCATCCCTGCATTATTATTATTATTATTGTTATATGCTTCTATGTTACATTACCTAGTGTTAGTTTTGTATTTTCGCTTTGGTTGTCAGATTGATTTGCTTGTTATTGCCCCTTCCCATTATCTTTCCTGAGTCGAGGATTTACCTAAAATAGCCTCTTTACTTTCTTAAAAGTAGGGGTAAGCTCTGCACACACTCTACCCTCCCTGGACTCCGCTTATGGAACTACACTGAGTATGTTATTGTTGTCTTTTACGTTGCATTACGCCAGGATAACCAAAAGGTGGGAGTAACTTTTCCTGTATGGGATGGAAATTAGGTGGTGACTGATTAGGTATAACATAAATTTTAAGCAACTTCAAGATAAGATCTGGCATTGCCTAATCTCAGTTAGAGGAATCTTATTTGCCGACTGCTGAAATTCAAAATTTCTATCTAATACTAGAGAAACAATTCGTGGTGTATTTCTCTTAAGGTAACCCTATTATTCAGCCTTCAAGCCAATGAATCAGACATATCAGGATTTGAAATGTTTGGTAGGAGGGTAGACAAGGACAAAGTCCTTTATTTTTGACATTTGATGATCCTACAGAAAAACTCAATTCAGCAAAACTAACAGACAGAAGGGGGTCTCAATTTGAGGTTAAAACTTTAGTGCATACAAAATATCTAGACATCACCACCTCTGCATTTTCAGCTATATTGTACAATGCTTGACAACCTATACAAAAAAGGTTTCAAAGACAAACATATCCATCCGCTAAATCCAAAATTTCGTTTATATATTAGGTTACCGGGAAAAAGGTAAAAGGCAACCATCCAAACCCCTTTGCGAGACATTTATATATTTGACAAGGAACATGCAGAGATAGTCATGTGGTTTGGCCCAAGAACCTTGTAAATACCCTACAGACAGAAAGCTAAGTGTGATAGTGTTACTATGGCCGGAGGAGTTGTGGGTATACGGAGCTACTACTAGTGCTTGCTTGAGCTGCGAAACTTGCTGTTGGTAGGAGGAGTTCTGCCTGAGGGAAGGAACTGTTGGATGGCACATCCAGCAGCAAGTCCTGATCAGAACTTTCATTTGTAACACGGAAGGAATTCTCTGAAGGCAATGCAAATAGGCTTCTTGGACTGAAACAAGAGCTATCATTCTCTACTATTTCCTTCTGTTCATAACTGCTTTTCAGCATCATCCTCTTGGGGCTCTTCATTGTTGTGTTTGCCCCTGAAGCAAAATTCGACTTATAAGTTCATTTCCATCTGAATTAAAGCAACTCAAACCACACACTATGCAAAATTGGAGCTACAGTAGTTTTAGTTTCTTGAAAACAATCAATCAACTATACGCTTTGTTTCGTATTTTCTTTAGCTGAAGGTCTAATCGGAAACAACTTCTCTGCTTCCTACGTACACGCTACCCTCCCCAAACCCCACTTGTGGGAATTTACTGGGTTTGTTGTTGTTTTTGTTGTAATCAATCAACAATACGTCAATCCCAAATTAGTAGTGGTTGGGTGGGAATTGGTATAAGAAGTACATTCCATAAGTAAAATTGCTCGTAGTTTAGCTTCAGAAATGTCTAAGAAGATATCACATAGAACAAATGCTTGATATAAATGATGTACAATAAAAAAATTGTACTTATCCATTATCATACCATTTATTATATTTTTCCCTTTACGGTGGCACGGAGGGGATGGACTAAGGTGGCCCGCAAAAACTGATTTTCCTAGTGAACTTGTGTAATGCTTACCTAATCCTAATGAGTTATGACTTTCACAAATAGTTGCCTTCTACTAATAGAAGGTAACTTCCAGGATGGAGAGCCCTATATAATAGCAAAAAGAAGAAAAGAAATGGGAAGAAATAGGAAGAGATGCTGAGATGGGACTAATTTCATTTTTGATTAGTGCATTTCCTCTTAATCATCACAATGCACGAACCAGGCTTCCTGAGAAATCATATTTGGAAGATAATAGGCCATTGTACATGATGAACATATCCTGTTACTAGCTAGATGACAAAAGACGTGTACAATAAAATAGTTGGAGAAATCAGTCAATTCAGTGCATCAAAGCCAGACACTAATGAATGCCAAGATACCACCATGCTTAAGATTTTCTGATCCTCCTTCCGCAGTTTCTACAACTTCTACATATTACCACGTGACAGCCTACTCTAGCTTTTTCATGAAGATAAAAACCCGAGAAGTAAATGTTTACTACTCTCTCAGGAACAGAATAAGTCAGAGTATTTTAAGGTAAATTTTTGTTATAAACAGAAGCAAGTCTACCACACGAGGATTTGTCATAGAGGAAATAAAAAAAGAGAGATGCAAAGAACCTGAATATCTTGGACGTTGCCCATCGCGTGGTCTCTTCATGTTCCCTGAATGACCTGTGCCAATAACACTGGGCCCCCCTGCAACTTCAGAAGTACTGCTACTATTTTTACATTTCATGTCCTAACATAAAAGCAGATTAGCTTTAAACTTCTGTTTAGCAAATGTAACATATAAGGAGTGGATTACTCACTGAATTTTCATATCACAAATCATTAGCAAGACCGTACCTTAAGAAGATTAAATCGTTCCACCCACTTTGACTTCATTAAATAGCATAAAGTAAACCTCTTCAACGTTCTACAATCTTCTACTGACACCCCAGATAACGAGTTATCAAAGACACCTTCTGCAAGAAGTTTCTGGAAGGAAGACAAATTCTCCTCAAATTGAGAACTCTCAAACATGCTCCTGAGACTGCAGAGAGAATTAAAAATGGGAATAAGATCAGAGCTGGACAATGCATTCATTCTATCAACCATCAGTAGGTTATGGTTCAAGTTCAACATAGCCATCAATTATTTTTCTAAAGCCCAGCTAACACAATTGAGAGAGTGAATTAAAAACGTAAGCTCCGGTAATAAGCCTCTCACTAAAAAGATAAGTTCATTCCTCAACCTTTCTGAACTTTTTTTTTAAGTCAAATGTTCACGTAAGATCCTAAATAGAAAGAGATTGTACAAACCTCTCGGAAGGTGAAAAAGAATCAACAGGAGGTAAGTACTTTAATAGTTGCTGTTGTTCATCACTTGACAGGTGCGTTATGAATTCTTCATAATTAAGTACATCCTGCATCAAGCATTGTCCAAAATCACATTTATTTGTGTATTGCTTATCTGGGAAAGAGTAAACTGCAGAGCCATGCTTAGATTCTTAAAGTAACAATTAACAACTAAACACATGGTAAAAAAACAAGCTCGAAAATGGTTATTTACCATTATAGAGGAAGCATTTCCATGCAAAATACCATGATATAAGCATATTAAAGTCAAAGGTTATGCATATTGATAATCAAAACTAGAAGATAAATGTAAATCTATGAAAAGAATCCCCAACTCCGGAGCCAGAGATGTAGAAAAATAGTGTGGAATAGAAAAATGCTCCATCCGTGTAGACAAGTGGACGCTGTAGGGAGCATGCTATGGTTATTATTTGTATGAAATCTAAGAGATAGCAGGATACCTTAAGGTCTATGTGGCATAGTGGCGAATTATGATGTCCAAGAATCTGCAAATTTTCAAGCTGATCCTTGCTCCTGCAGTTCAAGATGAAATCAGAAAGATGGAAACTAGACACCGTCACAAAGAAAATAGTATCGAAGCTCTGACTATTCAATTATGGAACTGAAACCACCACGAGCATTCTATAATTGAGAAGCTGCATGGAAAACTTTGGACCATATCATGTTAATATAAGTTTCTGATCCACATATCAGTCTATTTGTGTAGCCATACCCCGTCAACCAATAGCAGAACAGTTATGCATTTTAACATTTTATATCCTGTCTTTGTGGCTATATGCTATCCAGCTACAATGAGGAAAGCACCTTTTAATCTGGTCTTGACCAGTAGGCTTCTTAGCTCTCTCAGTTACCAGGTTTGATGAATTGACACCCTTATTAATATGTTCAGGTGGAGTAGTCAATTGTGAATAAGCCTCATTCGAAGAGTGGTGTTTGTTGTCAACCGATAGAGAGCTGGCTTCTGATTCTTCTTCTCGACCTAGAGAACTTGGATGCCGAATTAGCACACTTCCGTGTCCTATCTCAACAGAGACCATAGGCTTGTCACTTTCAAGAAGCAAATCCTCTTCAGAAGATCCAGACCAGTATGAATACTGTTGTTCATGTAAGATGGTATACAGGTCTTTGGTAAGCTTTTCAACTGAAGATTGCTTTGGACGACCGACACAAGTTCTCTTCTTTGAAGGCACCATCCCTTCCCATATATTTGATTGGGTAGGACCTGAAAGCACCAGAAAGCGGTCATGCAACTATTAGTCACCCCATGAGTTTCAGTAAAAGGTTTATTAAAACAAAAGCGCAGGAAGGATGATTCGCAAAAGATATCAGATACAAAGTTAGAACACAAGAAACTCTAGAGCTCAGGAGTTAAATTGAAAGAAAAAAACACAGCTTTACCACTGGAGAAGGTGCAGTAGAATATACTGGTATAACTGATCATAGATGTAGAACAAAAGGAGCAGGCAAAACCAAACGATGACCACCTGTATAACTTCTCTGCTAGCTACCAAAAGTTTTATTCATGTATAGATCTATATCTTGAGATACAAGTCATCAACTTCTATCAAGCAGAATGGCTTTCAAAATAACAGAAAAGAGACCTTTTGGGAGGAGGAGAAGAGATTTGGCAGTTTTTTTATAGGTAAAAAGAGTTGGCAGTTTATATGAAGGAGAATGCAGCTTAAAGTTTCTGTTTGCAAGGCCTGCATAGGTAAAGAATCTACCTGTCAAATCACTTGCTTCAGCACTACTGAATTGTGCACAGCTTTCAGAGTTTGACACGGCAGAGCCAGAACTTGACCTGTTGCTAGTATCCTCATCTAAAGCCTTACGGTGGAAGCCCTGATTATAATCAGGATGAATTCCAATTTCAGGATTATCATGATTTTTCTTTCGTTTAAGCACCTTCACCTCCTTGTTCTTCACAGGCGAGTTTTTGAACCTTGAGACCCTGTAATCTTCAAAGTCATCTGGTTCAGCCCTTGCATGCAGAGGAGTATAGTTTGCAAGTGTCCCCTTTGTTCTCCACCGAGATCCACATGCATTGCAAAGAATTGGCTTTTCTGGTGGTCCATTACGCCAAAGAGGGGTGCCTGCACCATGAATTCACCATTTTAAGACTGTATTCCAAGTACATGATGTGGGAAGAACGAGAGGCATCTAAGAAGTCTGACAATTCGGAATTGAACGTTATTACAGAAACATCTTGCTCATCCCAATATTACTGTAAGCATGTAATCAGAATTTCAACAAGCATTTTCGCGGCGGAGAAGATGAAGGGATCATTGGTCTGAGTGGTGCATAAATGAAAAGGGTAAGTAATGGTATATCCACTGCAGAATGCTCCCGCATTCCTAAGCATCGCGAGAAAGAAGAAGGATGTAACGGATTGATATTCAAGTTAGGAGTATAATTGAAAGAGCAAACATCTCCTCTAAATGCACTTAACTTGATTGAGAAACTAAACGTTTCCTATATAACTAGGAAACTGATTCCTGTGAAGAAAACCTCATGGATCAAGAAACAAGAAACTATCATGAATCAGAGAACAAATAAAGAATCTAAGAAATACTAAGAACGAAACAAATTTGTTCCCTGAATTGCATGAGCAAGAAACACATGAGGACCTGAATAAAGAGATAAACGAGATAACTCGTTAATCAGTGCTAGGAGAGAATGAGGGAGCTGTCCCGAAAACCTAGAATGAAGCTTTCTATTCAACAACTAAGCCGGAATCAGAACAGCACAATGAGAAGCTAAACTAGACAATTAGCAATTAAGCAGTGGCATATGACAGTGACAGACATCTAAAACTATTTACTTGGAGACATTACATTCCCTCGAACAATGTCCTTCCTATACAACTGACCCAAGTTTCAAATTATTATCCAAACCAGTTTATCACCATTTTTGCAGCAAAATATGTTAACACCAGCGGATGACAGGAATGAAAGCAAATGTCAGCTATTACTTTATTTAGCATCAACATCTGAGAGAGTTGCCGATGTATTTCTCTAGACACCTTGAAGTGTTACAGCAGGAATGCAAGTAACATATTCAGCAAAAGACAATAAGGTCAAGAAGATATTATCAAATGCCTGGAGGATCTTGCTGCTTTTTACTGTAATGCAAACACTAGGAGGTTTTAAACGAATGGATAATGAGTACAAGTGAAGCAGGAGAATCTAAGGCCTTATTAAGTTGAAAACAACGAACTTGGTTCGTTGAGATAACGAAATATTCAGAGAGAAAACCTCAACCCTTTGCTATACAAGGCATTTATTAAGAACATGCTACTAAAACAGCACAAACATCAGGTACATGTATTTAGAAACAGACCAAGCCAACATTTTCTAGTCATTTTTCTGCTGCATTCATTCCCTAGAGAACCATATCAATGCCATTTTCAGCAAGAACTCAGTCTACCCAAAAAATGCATTTCTTCCAATAAAGTTTATTTTTAAATGAAGCAAATGGAGGCTAGGAATAAGAACTCAACACAATCAAAACATCTCCCAATTGCGTTGGAAAACAATGAAACTAAATTGAGCTCTAAATTGCCCACTTACTGAAAGACTCTACTGACAAGATTGGAAACCAAAAGGAATCCCAGTTTCAGAAATAAATTCCAACTCAAACCCATATTGAAATCCAGAATTTATTTGCAGCCTATCTTGGAAACTACGCAATAAAGAAAACGCAAAACCAAATTTTATAAGATGAATAACAGCACATATTACTTATTATTGTTCATTGTCCTGATAAATCTTTTCCCTTTTTGAAGAAACCACCATATGGGTATCCAGTTTCATAATTGAACAACTAATCTAAGCAAATAATATCATATAGACTAACTAAGAACAATTCTACACTTGTAACAGCCAAAAAAGACTCCATTTTTATCAAAAATTAAAGAACTTTATGGTTAAAAAAAAAATTAAATACATTCAAGAATCATTAACTCACTTGTAACACCACAGTGATAGCAAGGTCCTTGCTTTCCCATCTGTCCAGTATATTTTTTTTCTCCTTTAATTAATTTTTACAAAAACTGAAAATGTAAAAAAGAAGAAAAGTTCTTTTCTTGCTCAAGAAATTGGTAAAAGAAAATATACGGATTTTTTATAATTGTATATCTATAAGTTTTGATTATAACAAATACATATATGGTTACTGGTATAAAAGCTCTTTTTTTCTGCAATAAACACAGAGAAAATTATGCAGAAAAAAAAACCAAAAAAGCCAACAAAACTCAAAGAAGTCTGTAATTTTAAGTCCCAGAAAGAAACCACTGAAAACAGCAAAAGATTATGAACAAGTAATGAAAGGATTTGAGATGGGGTTTCTTGTTTTTCAGCTAAGAATATGTACAATAGAGTGAGGAGAAGAAAAGTCCATTAAAGAGGAATCTAATAAATGGTTGTGAAAAGGAAGGTGAAATGGGGAAGGGAAAAAAGGAAGAGAGGGTGGGTTGTTTTTATAATGTATGTAATGACGTCTTCTTGTTGTAAATTTGTATTTGAAGTAAATGTTTCATCTTTCCTTGTAAATGTTTTTGAAATTTAATTTTTTTAAATAGATCTAACTTATGATGTTGTGATTCTTTTTTGTTGAAAATTTTATATTAATTATTTTGTTTTCTAAAAATGGACTTTATGAGTTTGAAGAATATTATTTATTGCTAAGTAATGTCCTTGTTGACTATAGACTTTTATGATAACTCCCTAACATGTGCAATTTTTCCTGCATTGCTCACTTCTTGAGGGGAAATTTTTTAGAAATTATTATAGAAAAGGGATCAAATTTAGATTTAATTTAATTTTGTTGTGGATTAGAAATGACATAATATTATGAATTAATGAAATAGAAAAGGCAAGATCGACCAGTTGCTCACTTCTGGAGAAAAAAATAAACTGAACCCGATCACTTGCTATTGTTATTTTTTAATTTTTTTGTTGTGGATCATGATCGATTTTACATTTCATCGTATTCTTTTAGAAAAAAAGATCAAGTTTAGGTAGCATTTAATTTGTTGTGGCTTTAAACTTACTAACATAATAATCATAAATTATAATGGAATGGAAAAGCAAGGGCAAGAAAACAACAAAAGAGAAGAAAGAAACAAAGAGAGTTTGTTTCAACCTTTTCATAACCTTCTTTTTCCTCTCTCTTCCCTGCCTAATATATTTAAATCTTTATTGTTTTTTCCAGGTATAGGATAAGTGAAATATTTATATTTTAATAGAATATAGTAGGTATTCTTCTTTGAAGGAGCTTGATTTGGTGCGATGTGTGTCACACTCATTGGACATTAGAGACCCATCTCTGACCGTAGATCTATTCCAAGATTTTACATTGAGGGTCCCACTATGACATGGTATGCACTGACTAGGGTTCTCATTTTTAACTCAGCTTTCTTCCAGAAAATGGCTGTCACTATTTCTGATTCCTCAAATAAAGTTACAGCACAAAAAAGAACAATATTTACTTGCTTAGTGTTGAATTAAATCATGTTTATAGAAAAGTAATAAAATAAGGTAAGAATGTATACTAATTATTAATCATGATTAGATAATAAAAGTATGTATATAAAACATATGGTGTGTATATATGTTTAATTGAATTCACTTGGTGCAAATAAATTTTTCTCGCATTAAAAATTATATTTAATGAAGAGAATTATGGAAAAGTTATCAGAGTTTTTTTTTTAATTTCAATTACACCGGAAGATTAGCAAAGACAAAAGATAAAAGAAGAAAGAAAAAATTGAACTCGCGCATGTTTTGTGAGAAATTTTCACTAATACCACTAGACTAGCTATAGTAGTCTTACCTCCTAATATCCAATTGATATGATACTTTTTTCATTAATAGTATTTTTATTAATTTTTAAGAATTCAAATTCATTAAATTATGATCAATATAAGTATTTTTATAAAAATTTATTAAAATTAAAAATTCAAATAATTTAAGTTAAATTTTAATGTAAAACTTTCTCTATCAAACTGACTTTTCAATTATCATTTATATTTTGTTCAACTATTAATTGAGTTAACAATTTAAACTTAATGTCCAATCAAATAATGGACGAAAGAAGTAAATTATTTGGCAGCAAATTATTTTCCAGTTATAAAATATCAATATTTAGCAGAAAACAGAAAAAAAAAATCTTAGGGAATTAATCCAATTTTAATATTATTAATTCTCATCTTTGTAAATTTTAACATTTTTGAATCTTCAAAAATTAAAATATTTCATTATACTCTAAGAAAACAATTTAATTATTGTGTTTCAAGTGTTAATTTTACTAATCCCCAATTTATGCATTTTGAACATTTTAATGTTTCAATTATCATATTTTCAAGTGATATTCAAAGAAATATATTTAACGGCTAAAATAAAATATGATATAGAGTATTTATTTCAAAACTAAGTTCAATTTAACTATACATAAACATGAAAATTGGTTATGCTTATTATTTGGGTACATTAAATTAAATTTCTGTATCCACTCCATACGTATGCTTAAGAATTAAGAAATACTATAAGCTGTCACATCCTTCATTTTTTTAAGTACATAAGTTGTTGATGGCTTGATTAAATAGTGATTAAATAACTATGTAACAAAAAAAACTATTTGAAAGAGAAAACATCTCATTATATTGCAGTTAAAATTTTAGTAATAGTTTAAAGAATTAAATTGTTAAAAATTATAATTATGTCAAACAAATTGTCCAGATGGAGTATGTACTAGAGAATATATTCAATGGGGGCAACCAAATTCACCTTCCTCTCGTTGTACTAGTGAGTAGTAGTCCTTTTACCGCACTTAATTAGACTTACCAATTGATTTGAAACGCATGCTCTGCCCCTGCCAAGAGGACAGGGTACCCGATGCACAAAACAATTCGTGTTTATGTAAGATATAGTGAAGGCCGTACTTAAAGGGTATGATATAGGCGGTCTATCCTGATACAAGTATCAATTATTGATTTTATGGTTCGAGCCCGTAATTAATAGACCACCCAACCAAAAATTAATCTTTAAATGAAAATTGCAGTAACTTCGCACCTTAAGAAAAAAATTATATAAGTATATATATAAAAGAAATAGAAAAATTAATTTCACTTTACATCCAAGTAATGCATGTGCAACTCTCACCAATAGTTGTACCTTTTCTCGTTTCTCCTCTTCAAAATTAAAGAAAAAGAAAAAAGAAAAAAGTACTCTAAGAAAATGAAAGATTAGGGGAGAAGAACTATATGGAAAAAGGTGTCCGACTTGGTCGGCTAAGGCATTACCTTTGAGTTGGGTTTCACGTATTCATGATTTTATACCTTTTTTTGTTTTTATTTTGGGAAGGGTAGAAATTAAAATATATAATAAAATTTAGTCAATAGAACTAAAAGTCTTGGCAGGTAATATGACTTGCACTATTTGATTTTGTGTTTTTTAATTCATCACATGCTTTGGCTACTTACTCCTTTCATCACAACCGTCCATTGCATAACATTGATGAATCTAGACAACTGGTCCACTTAAACTTGCTCATTTTATGCCACCTTTTTTATCGAAGATATTTTAATACATATCAGTAAAAATTTATCAGCATAAGGTCTTTTCACTAATCAATAAATTCATCACATATGTTTTAACATACATTTTTCTCATTTAATCATAATTAATTAACGTGTCTATGTTTTACTTTCTTTTCATATGTAAGTTATTTTCATCATTCACATTATGTGTATATTAGCTTCCAAAGATAGTAATCACATTTTTTCACCCAAAAAAAATATCACTTTTATATGTTGTAGCTATTATATAAAATCAATATAGAGCTATCAATATATCTATATCTTTCCCTTTAGGCCTATCCAAAGCAAAAATATAATTTCACCATAAGAGTAATTTGCTTCTAGATTAATTTTAAGGACCTGTATGGGAATCAAAACGTATATAGTTTTACTTTCAATTCAATCCGGTCTATTTTGGAAAGTAACGTTGCATTTTTACTCACACATTGAAGTTATATGAATTAAAATTACTTGTAAAAAATATAAAATTAGTGGATTAGACAAGTTAAAGAAACAAATATAGGCTTGATTGTATTATAGAGACTATTTTGGAATAATTTTATAAATCAGAAGGAAAGCTTCTTCATTTCAGTAATGTTGATAACTACTGAGCAATAATGCCAACAACTATCTAGAAATTCAAGAATTCTTTTGGCCATAAATAGAGAAGGTAAATATGTACATTGGAAATTAATGCAGGGGCTCAAAAGCAAATCGTAGAGTTCATGAACTGCTTCTTAGTCGTCTTATGCTTCTTTTCCGCCCTTTTTTTAAAAGAGAAAACTACGGGACACGTCAATATATACACTATATTTATTATTCGTAGTTATATAATAACAAAAATAACTTAATAAAATTTTATAGGTATTGGGTCTGGGGAGCGTAATGTGTATGCAGATCTTACTCTTATCCCGATGGAGTAGAGAGCATGTGTAGTTATACTTTCGGCAAATTTACCATTCGTAGTTATATTTGAATTTTATAGCAAATCCATGAAACAAGAGACTAACTGTTTTGAACTGAAACAAGAGAGCAACAAGCTCTCATAGGTTAGTTGGTTAGAGTGCCCATTTAGTTCGCGAAGTTCTGAGTTTGAATCTCAACAAGAGCATTTTATTTTTCTGTATTTCTATATTTCGTCTTGGTTGTATTCATAGAGCGGACGAATACAGTCGATACAGATTGTATTCGTTGCGATAATGAATACAGTTGACACAAGTTGTATTCGTTGCGTGTTTGATACAAGCTGGTAACAATTAAATGATAATTAGGCAAATTATAATTATTAAGCTCTAAACAACAGTGCTCCTCTTTTTTAAAGCCAACAATTAGTAGAGTGTAGTGTTCTTATTTATTCTTTCTATAATTAACATGAACAAGGTTTAAATGAATAATAATAATAACATTATTCAAGCTCGCGTGTGGATTCTTAAGAAATTTATGATTTATTAGCAATTTTAGTCAGGAACTTTAACAAAACAACAACAAACAAACAAAAAAAATTAAGGAAAAAATTATTTTAATATATATATATATATGTATATATATAAAAATCCAATATTTTAATTATTCTCACTGCAGAGGCGGAATCAGGATTTAACTCTATGTGTTCAAATTTTAAGGTTTTGAAATTGAACCCATTATATTTTTTAAGTTATGAGTTCATATATATTATTTTTGTTATTTTAATAATTTTTATTATTAATTCAGTTGAACTTATAACCAGCACACTACATCCGCCCCTAATTGCTAGAGGAGGGATGTTATACTTGGGGATCGGGAGATGACTCTACTAGTGGTGACTATAAGATCCTTAAGATTGATGAAGAAATATGCAGTAAAATTCTAGCATTGAATAGTGGTTTATAGAAAAAATTTGATAGATATCCTACTGGCCAGCATTAACCTTGTGTCTTGGGGTACCGAAACTTTGTCATTTCTGCATGATGCATTTCATCGGCTTGTTATGTCATCAGATTATTATGTGATTTCATTTAGAATTTCGAACGATGTATGGAGAGATACCATTACCAGAGCAAATACGCTTAGTTTACGACGTGGATCACATGGAACGTAACGTTTCAGTATTGAGAGAAATGCTTTGTGTTATTCTTCTTCTTATATTCCTAGGAATGAGGGCACTTTTAAGTTCTGGTAAACAAAAGACTATGGTGTCAAAGAAATCTTGATACTAGTTGGCTATTATAGCATGTACCGATCTTTAATATTGGTTTCGGGAACATGAATTACTACTTTTTTTCGTGATATTGGGCAGATAATAGTTTTGTACCCAACGAACCATTAGGATTACGGCCTTGGCCTTAAAGTGATACCATTCAAGAAGGATTTGTTTATACGTAAAGGTAAGTCTTTTCAAAATTATCTATTTAATATTTGCTTATGTATGATGAAGGTACTTTATTTTTGTAGTAATCATGTATTCAGAAACTTTGGACTTCAATGAAGAGAAAAAAGCAACCAAAAAAAAAAAAGAATAGAAAAATATGATAAATACTCTACTTCAAGAGATTTACAACTACTATAACTTCATCTCTATTTCAAGTTAGTTGTGATCGATGATGTTTGGGCATATTTCACACGTTTCGATATTAATTTATTCATAATTTTTATCGCTTTTTGATTGTATTTTATATCGAATATATCCAATATTATGCAATTATAGAGATTATACTAATTATTTTATATTTGATAAATTCGGACAAAATATAAATGGAATGGAAGATATTTTCTCAAGGTTGGAAGAGCTAGTATGCACGTGAATTATGGTAAAATTGTGAAGAATAAAATATTAGAAGAAGTGCATTTGGTTGAGAAGGTTCCAAGTAAGCAATAAGAGATAAAACCTACAAAAGTAACAAAATGAAGTTGAAATCACGATAGGCAACGAATTGGTTTGGCAGCAACAACAAAGAAGCAGCATAGCGACACGAGGAATTCTTCTGGCATTTGAGCTCACGACGCCCAGACTAGTGCGAGGTATTTCGCGCATTACGCGCTGCGGCACGCGGGTCCGGAGTTCGAGCCTATTTTGTCTTCTTTTTGGTCTTGGACTTGGTTATTTCACCTAGGCTTTTTCCTAAACCTATAAATAGTCCTTAAACATAATTTTTACGCAACTTTTAGACGAAGGAAAAGTACAGAACCACCGTGAAGGCCGGATTTCATCTTTCTTCCATCAAACTTTATAATTTTTATGTTTCTTTGTATAATTTGTTGTTTGGCTACCATGTCTATGTGGAGCTAAACATCACGTTCTAGGGTTGTGGTTCTTTCATGACTATTGTTATTTGGATATTGATTTTGGTTTCTTGATTATCATATTGGTTTATTTATTCAATCTTGCGCTTAATTATTTGATTGCTTGATCACCAATTGAATACTACTTACAAATCAAGGGTTGAACTCGAAAGTGCGAATTCTAGATTGCATATAGGATTGCGTAGAGCAAGTTCTTGAACTTGGGCATCGGAGAATGGATTCGCGTTTATGATAGACATATACCTAATTGCCTTGCTTGGTTGACGTATATGAATTATAAATGTGTTCTTGTTGATTCTAACTTCATAGACATATAGGCGTTAAGTTAGCTTGAATAGGCGAGTAAGAACTCGATAGATTTTTTTGAGCAATATTAACCCTGTCAACCAATAAGCTAGATAAATTAGTTAATTGAAAAATACAATAGGAATGTTAGACAACCCATAACCCTAGATCATTTTCATCACATTTGATAACATAAAAATCTACTCTTCCTTTGTTCAAAGTTCATTATTTATTTTCTTTTTATTTTAATTAGGTTAGAGTCATATACTTCTACGTTTAATTCTTATTTAGATAAGTAGGATAGTCTAACTTAGTTAATAGTTAATCACAAATCCTCGTGGGTTCGGCATCCGAGTTTTAGTTACTTTATTACTTGACAACCGCGTATACTTGCGTGTGCGTTTAGCCGCAACAAGTTTTTAGCGTCGTTGCCGGGGACTTAGAAATTAACTATCGTTCTAGATAAGACTTTTACTTTTATCGTTTCAAGTTTTTTTTTCTTCTCTTTTTGTCAATATTTTATTTTTATAACTATTTGATTTTTCTCTTAGTGTGTTTCTAGTTCTCTCAACATAACATACGGGGATGAAGTATTCAGAGGTAAGGTTATTGAAGAAGATGCTTGGTTGACGGAAGACTTTTATGGCCCGTATTTTTGGGCTTGTCATGGCCTGACCTCTTAGAGATCTGAATTTGGATATGGGAGTAAGGGTTGGTATTGGGACGGATATTCTCAATTAGGGGAGTATGCGAAATTGATTGGTCTAAGGAGAGAGTTGATCTTGCACATAAAACTGACAGATTTGGCTTGGTTGTGCATAACTTGCATGTAGATCTGAGTGCAAAGGTTGATGTGCGTAACGCCCAACAATTTAATAATGAGTTGTGTGAAACTAAAAAAAAAATCTTCTAGACCAAATTGAGGAGCTAAAACGAGAATATTAATCATTAGACCACGTTTTTCTTGAGGATGCCAATGTTATGAACAGTCCTCTAGAGTCATATGCGGGAATAGATAACATTACTTTAGGAGACTTGAGTGTGTGTGTATATGGGGATGTAAATAGCAGCACAATTCATGAGTTAGGGAGCATTAGACATCATTCCAATCATTTTTTCACATTGCATTTAGATAGTAAAATAGTAATCAAGTCATCTGAGCGTACGAGGGAGTCAAAAGGTGAGGAGGAGAGTACCTATATTCTTGAATTTATTGTGCCAAAAAGCAAAAATTACATTCCTCATCTAAAGGCCAAGAAGTGCAGAGTGAAAAATTTATTATTTGGCCTGGTTATCTTTTTAGCCCCACCACTGGAGCATAGCTGCAGACTCGATGACATGTTAGGGATACAATTCATAAGTTCAAGGTGGAGGAAAATAAGTTCACGTCGTGCCGTGACGTTAAATTAGCCGCTTGTTGTGAGGCAACCCAACTTTACTGCTTTCTTTTATTTTTGTTTATTTTGGTTTATTTTATTTTTTGATTATTTTTGTAATGTTGTTTTATTTTTTGTAGGACTATGAGCATAGAAAGAAAGCTATTGGAAGTGTGCAAAAACAAGCCATATTATTGGAACTAATGTGAGGTACCCGCACAAAGAACCATCCTTGGGAGAAGTCTGAGTACCCCATGAGCTGTTAGTGCTTCGGCCTTTGGCCTTTCAGGAGTTTCTTGTCCACCCTTGTTTTGCTTTATTTGTGCATTAGGGACACTGCACTCTTTTAAGTGTGGGGTGAAAGATTCTCCGTGATTTGTATAGTATAATATTAGTATATTATTCGTTTTTATCTTTTTATTGTTAGCTAGTTTTTTTTGTTATGCATAGTTAGTAAATTAATGGTGTAGTATAGTAGTAGATGTTTTAGTAGCTTAATTTTAAAAAAAAAAAAAATAAGAAAAAAATAGAAAAATTGATTTTTTAAATTTAAATTTAGACTTTTCCCTACGATAGATCTGCTAGGCAGTTTTCTTGAGGGATTAAAGTCTAAAACAAATGAAAAATAAAAGAAAATACAAAAATATTTCTTTTAGCTTTCTTTAGGTAGTAATAATTCCCGTGATTTTTTTTTGTGCCTCGGTTCTTTTCCATGGGATGTAACTTGAACTGCGTAGTAATTTTTTTAGTTTTATTAGACTTTAGGGAATAAATGGAAGAAAGATGAGATTTCTAAGCGCCCTTGACTTGTTTGATAGTAGCATATTTAGGCAATGTCATGTTAGTATCTTCCCTATATTTTGAAATTGTCTATGATGTCTGTACAGACTGGATAACATGTTATTGACGCCTCTGTCTCATTTACTTGATGTTCGCTTTGTGCTTAATGATTAATATCTCGTGGCTCCGTGAATACTTGCATTTGTTGAGAGTCGAAATGTGACCATCCTTACCGAGTCATGTGCCATGTGTGGTAAGGTTTTTGTGTTGTCCATGTATTGTACTTGTGTCTAGAACTTGCCCGGTATGTGAGTTTCGTGAAAGTTTAGGTGATGCTCCATTTGAAAAATGATTTTAGTCTTTCTTTGATATTTTTGAGCTTTATTGCTTACCATGAATAAAATTTATCCCTAGTTAATCCTTTTGAGCCTATAACTTTTATTTGGCACCCACATTAAAAAGCCAATATCCCTTTTGTTCTTAATTGATACTATTTTTTATCCTTTTACCTCTTAAAGCACTTTAATTGTAAAATGAGTGCTAGAAAAAGTAAGGAGGGAATTTGGGTGGCTTTCGAGTGTAACCAATTGAAGGAAGAAATGTTCACTTATTTTGTAAAGAAATACACCACTAGCGAAAATTGTAAAAGAAGAGAAAAATATTATTGAAAGAAAAAGAAAAAAAATGTAGATAAAACAACTGATATCTTGTTCTTGCTAGTAGGGTATAAATTAAAGTAGTACTTAAAGAAAGAGAGAGCATTTTTGGGGGTGATTTTAGTTGTGAAATTCAAGTTGGGATTGAAAAATTTGCGCTTAAAAGTTAATTCTGTGATGTGTAAAGTACTTAGGAGGGTGAGCCACTATTCCTAAATATATCTTACCCCTTCCTTTGCCCACATTACAACCATAAAAAATCCCTAATTGATTTTAGATCGAGCGAGCTTACATTAGTAGAGATTTACATTATGGGCAAGCTTATGGTACCAATTGCATGCATGTGACTTCATTGGGAGAGTGAGCGATTTCCTTTGTTTCCATTGATATATGTGAGTCCTTAAAATATATTTGAGCATTTGATTTGAATATGTGGTTCAACTTACTCTCTTATTTTTGTTGTGAGGGCACATGGTTTCACGAGGGATATGTAACGTTATTAGACTTCTCTACAATGTTGAGTTTCCAAGCCATGAGTGCATTGTGATATTGAGTCATTTTTTGAGGCTAGGATTGTTGGAGCATATTGTCTTTGTTTTGAGTGTTTGTGAAGTATGATATAAAGTGAAGGGGAGTGTGTGTTGAATACATATGCTAGAGTTGAATGGTTGCTATCAATCATGGTCATAGATATAGTGTGCTTTGAATGATATGAGCTTTATATTGTTTCGTCTACTATAGTGATGGTTAGTTCGAGAACGAATAAAGGTTTAAGTGTGGGGTGGTGATATGGGCATATTTTACATGTTTAGATATTAATTTACTCGCATTTTTGTCGCTCTTTGATTGTGTTTTATATCGAATATATCCAATATTATGCAATTATGGAGATTATACTAATTATTTTATATTTGATAAATTAGGACAAAATATGAATGGAATGGAAGATATTTTCTCAAGGTTGGAATAACTGGTATGCACATGAATTATGATAAAATTGTGAAAAATAAAATATTAGAAGAAGTGCATTTGGTTGAGAAGATTCCAAGTCAACAATAAGAGACAAACCTACAAAAGTAACAAAAGGAAGTTGAAATCACGATAGGCAACTAATTGGTTTATAGCGACGCGAGGAATTCTTCTGGCATTTAAGCTCACGACACTCAGACTAGCGCGAGGTATTTCGCACATTACGCGCTGCAACGCGCGGGTCTGGAGTTCAAGCCTAATGTCTTCTTTTTGGTCTTGGACTTGGTTATTTCACCTAAGATTTTTCCTACACCTATGAATAATCCTTAAACATAAGTTTTATGCAACTTTTGGACGAAGGGAAAGCACAGAGTTGTCGTGGAGGCCGGGTTTCATCTTTCTTCCATCAAACTTTATAATTTTTATGTTTCTTTGTATGATTTGTTGTTTTGCTACCATGTATATGTTGAGCTAAACTTCACGTTCTAGGGTTGTGGTTCTTTCATGACTATTGTTATTTGGATATTGATTTTGGTTTCTCGATTACCATATTGGTTTATTTATTCAATCTTGCGCTTAATTATTTGATTGCTTGATTATCAATTAAATACTACTTACGAATTAAGGTTGAACTCGTAAGTGGAAATTCTAGATTGCATATAGGATTGCGTAGAGCAAGTTCTTGAACCTGGGCATCGGGGAATGGATTCGCGGTTAGGATAGACATATACCTAATTGCCTTGCTTGGTTGATGTACATGAATTATAAATGTGTTCTTGTTGATTCTAACTTCATAGACATATAGGCATTAGATTAGCTTGAATAGGCGAGTAAGAACTCGACAGATTCTTATGAGCAATATTAACCCTGTCAACCAATAAGCTAGATAAATTAGTTAGTCAATTTAATTGAAGAATACAATAGGAATGTTAGATAGCCCATAACCCTAGATCATTTTCATCACATTGATAACATAAAAATCTACTCTTCCTTTGTTCAGAGTTTATTATTTGTTTTTTATTTTAATTAGATTAGAGTCATATACTCCTATGTTTAATTCTTATTTAGATAATTAGGATAGTCTAATTTAGTTAATAGTTAATCACAAGTACTCGTCGGTTGGTTCGACATTCGACTTTTTGTCATTTTTTTACTTGACGACCGCGTGTACTTGTGTGTGCGTTTGGCCGCAACAGTCGACTATACGTTCCTCACTATCCATGTCGTTGACCAATCTAATTTCAGTAATGAAGGCAGATCGTCGTCGAGGGAGACGAATTGATTAGATTGGTCAACGACATGGATAGTGAGGAACGTATAATCGAGCTCAACTAACTTGAGATAGAGATAAAATCATTGATGGGGATTGTATGACCCAATATATAGATTTAGATTCTTATACAATTAGATCTATAGAGAAAGGGATTACTCTAAATTAATATTAATATCCAAATTATTGATCTAGTGTATTTGTGATGAATACCAAACATGTGATGTTAGATAGCAATATCTTGGAATAGTAAGAAATATCATACAATCCCCATCGATAATTTCAGTTATCTTGATTTCATATTCATCGGTAATTTCAGTTATCTTGATCTCATATTTATAAGTCGATGAATGACATGACCAATTTATATACATATCTCATTTTAAGAAGTACCTCATAAGTAACAAGTTGTACTAATATACTATTATTGAGTGTTTGGACCCGCGATAGGACCTAAGGTCTCAATTGTGTCTCTTTAGGCGTGCCACGTGTGCTGTTCCTAGGTAGGGTGCAACACCAATAGCCAAGGGATGAAAGTAGAGAGTCCACATTCTCTGTTTTTAAACATATATAAAGTAAACCAAAGCCGTCTTTATTAGGGCATGAGGAAGACCTAATCTCCGGTATAATCAATGAACCAATTCCAACCCCCTCTAACCTTTAAGAAATGCAACTCCAGTATGGTAAAAACATTATTGAAGTAGATATAGAGGTGGATTTAAGATTTAAATTTAATGAATTTAATTTTTAAGATTTTCAGCATTAAATTTATTATACTGTTAAAACTATGAGTTAAATTATAAGATTTCTTGAAGTTTTAGTAGGTTTTTACATGTATATTTATACTTCGTATCGAAATTTATAGGTTCAGATAAACCCGTAATAAGCTTTAGTGAAAAAATCCGCTATCTATTTACCATCATGCCATTTGTTCTATATCTTTTCATGCCAATTTACCAATCAATCAATCATGTCCTTAACAACAAAAATTACTTTTGATTTGTGACAATAAATGATAAATGATAATGAAGGTCGAAGGACCACATAATTCCTACGCCTTCATAATCATCCAATTAAGTCGGAGGTTAAAGACTTGGATTAAGAAAATAAACCCATCACTTAATATATTGATTGTCAAATACCTAATTTTTGTGCTGAATAAGCATTGCTTAAAGAAAAAGGCAACAACATTTAAGGTGTGTTTGGTATGAAAGAAAATATTTTCGGAAAATATTTTTCAATTTTTTTATGTTTGGTTGGCTTAAATGTTTTCGAACTATCAATAGAGGGGAAAACATTTTTCAAAACTTTTTTTCAATATTCCCCACTCTATTTCCCATCCCCAGAACCCACCCCCACATCCCACCCCCACTCT
>MCJB01015120.1:240879-269152 GCA_002018475.1 Nicotiana obtusifolia | reverse complement strand
CAAGGAAACATGGGGACTTGGGGGAAGGGGGTGAGGAAAGTAGAATAAAAAAAAATTCTAAAAAATTATTTTCTACTCTCTAATCATACACTAAATTTTTTTTTTTTCGGAAAATATTTTTCACTTGCCAATCAAATAAAATAAAAAGTAATAAAACTACTCATTTTTTATGAAAATATTTTCTAAAAACATATTTTCCATTAAAAACATTTCCCTTCGTACCAAACACACCCTTTACGAGTAACTTCTGACCATTGTTTTCAATATAAGATCCAGAATAGCCAGTGAATTGAATAGATCAGTTGGTCCCAAAATATGTTGCTTTTGTCTTATAATAGGGAAGCCATGAAATTAGGTGTTTGATGAAATTTATTAATCACTTTTGGTAGCATTTCAATTATGCAATTTTCACTTTCTTACTTCAAAATTACCACAAGATGTGCTCAGTAAAATAAAATAAAATAAAATAGGGACAGTCCGGTGCGCACGACATTTCGTGTTCACGCAGGATTCGAAGAAGGGCCGCATCCCAAGAGATATGATGTGGATAATCTATCCTAATGCAAGAATTAGTGTCTTCTTCCACGGCTCGAACCCATAACGTATAGGTTACACGGAGATAATTTACGATTTGAACAATTTTATGGTTAAGAAATTAAAATTTGTATCTCGATATATAAATTTGAATTCAGTCTTTTGGTGATAATTACTTTCTCATTAAATCTTTAGTACTTTGAATTAACTATATGAAAAGAAAAAACAAAACAAGAATGTTCGTACTTTAACATAATGAACGTGGTGTATAGTGGTGAATAAATGGATCATGGGCATTGTCTCCAGCATAGCAACAGGTATACTAAATTATTGAATACTGATCGCTGTTTTGTTTGTTAATTGTAAAAGAATTAAGAGAGAGAAAGGCTTGAAATTCCGTTATAATTATAAAATATGTTTTCATAATGTTTAATGGGCACATGAATCGTCGGATTGACATTCCGCATAATGTACCCGTGAGCACGTGATTTTTGTCATACCTGAAATGCTCCCATAAAATCAAAAATAGCTTTTTAATTATTATTCGCTTTTTTTAGGAATCCTATTAGATTTTAAATTACTTATATTTTTCTTGCTTCTTTAATTTTTTAAATCATGAAAATACAAAAAATATCATGCATCTCATTTAGGATTTGTTTTTATATTTTAGGACTAAATTAGTAATTATTTTTTTTATAAAATGGAAAATCACAAAAAAATAGTTTATTTTTAATTTTTAATCTTTAATTCTTAGAATTAGGTGTTATTATAATTTTTATAATTAGTTAAGTAGTTTAAGTTACCATTTAGATAATTTAGGATGTTTAATTATTAGGATTCTTAGTTTTAAAAAATAAATAAAAGAGAAAAAGTAAAATAATAATAATAATAAATAAATAAAGTTGGAAAATAAAACAAAGTCAAAGAAATTGGATTGGGCTTGAAAAAGATAAAACAAAATTCATTCAAATATTTTCTTTTACTTTTGAAAATCCCCAAAGAAGTTTTTCTTTCGAAAAATAAAAGAAATCAGAAAATCCAGAAATACCCTTCCTTCTTTTAAGTAATTTAGAAAATTTCTAAAAGGAAAATAAAAGTTGTAAGGTAATGTCGTCTTTGCATAATATCCCCGAAAGGGTGCCGGAAGGCTGTTTTTGCAAAAATGATCACCTATTTTAATTTTTGGCTACCTAGCAAGCACAACCCTAAAATCTTCCCTTTTGAAGTGCTGAAGGGCCATATTTGCAAAAGTAGCTGTTTATTTAAATGTGTGCAAGATCGACTCCTTTTGAAAAATTCGCTGGTTTTAAATCAATTACCTTAATTTAAATGTGCAAAACGAGCACGAATCAAAATTACCGATGGAGATATTGACTAAGATTCCTTTGGAGCTGCACATGTGGTGGAAAGATCTAGGCGAATCAGGGCAAAACAGGGTTAAATTGTATTTGGGGGGTCTCACCGACTTGCTAATGATCAAGCCCAGAGGAGATATCATCAAGGCCTTGGTTACATTCTGGGACCCAGCCCATAACGTTTTTCATTTCTCGGACTTTGAGTTTACACCCACTTTGGAAGAAATAACTGGGTATATCGGGAAAACTGAAACTCCGTTGAGGCATAGATATTTGGTTGCTCCAAGAGCCGTCACTCCACACAAATTCCTAGATATGTTGAAAATAAGTAGGGGGTTCAAAACCCGGACCTGGCAGACGGTTTTTCTGCTCTGCAATTCATCTATCAGCGGTGTGGGCATATAGGGGACTTTAACAATCCAGAAAGCAAGACCTGCAGTAAAGGAAACCGACTAAAGTGGGAAGAGCACAGGTGCTTCGCTTTCATGGTAGTGTTTCTGGGCCTCCTAGTGTTCCCCAGAAAAGACAGAAATATTGATATCCGGATAGTGGTTTTCAGCACTTTGCTCACTCAGGCCAAAAGCATCCTTGCGCCCATGATAGTATCTGAGATCTTCCGAGCTCTCACCGCCTGTAAAGCCGGAGGGGACTTTTTTGAGGGATGCAATCTGTTACAAATATGGATGATTGAACATTTATGTCAGCGTCCTCAATACATGAGGTACGCATCAACCGAGAAGAGTTGCATAAAGGAATTCAGTGTAAGGGTCGAAGGTTTTAGCATGCCTGAAGGGGTCGCAGCGTGGATATCCCGTCTCCGTTCTATCACTACAGAACAGATAGAATGGACGCTTGACTGGTATCCTGTTGATGAAGTCATATATATGCCAGCTACTGGGCCTCACTTTCTCCTAATGGGTCTTAAAAGTATCCATCCCTATGCCCCATATGGGGTCTTGAGACAATTGGGGAGGTGCCAAATGGTGCCCAAAGATAAAGACCTCAGCCGTCATGCAATTGAGATCAGCGCTGATGGACAGTTCCCTGAAAAGGTGGTTCGTCAGATTTGGAGTGAATGCCAATACCTGCCGGCAAATACTTGTGTGAGTGACATGTCCCGAGGTGAAGTCTCCCCTGACTATATTGCTTGGTACAAAAAAGAAGTCGAGTTTGGAAGGCCAGCCAAAAGACCCCACCTTCAAGAATTCATCGAGGAATCACAAGCTCAATGGGATTGGTTGGCCAAAAAAAAATGAATACCGGGCTACCATAAGCAAGCTAGAAAAACAAGTCAGGGACCTTCATTTCGAGAATGGTTTGCAAGTCACTGCAGATGAAGGTGAAAAGAAAAAGCTGACTCAAGAAAATGAAGCCCTCAAAGCTCAAATCCAGCAAATGAAAATAGCTGCCAGAAATCAGGAAAGAAGCAAAGCGGATGGAAAGCTTATCAGCAGTTTGAGAAAGAAAGTGCTTGAATGTCAAGACAATCTAGAAAAGTCAGAGGCAAATCAAGCAAAAATTCAAGAACAATTGGCAAAGAACACAAAAGGGCAAGCACAATTTGTTCGGCAAATAAAGAGAAAGTATGAAGGGACAATCACCGATTTGAAGAGAAAGATAGCTAATCTTGAAAATGAGGCAGACAAACAGGCCCGAAACTTTGAAGCTGACAGGGAGCACTGCTATGATCTGATGGCCCGAATGGAGCATGATCTGCAACAACTACAGAATCAGAGCCGTCATGACATTCAGGTGCTAAAAGCCCGAAATCAACAAATAGGCGTCTACTTCAAGAGAAGGGTATTGTTCGAGAAAAGGTCAGAGCCATTGCCGAATATATTATCACAAAATGCCAAGCATGCGAAGATATGACCCAAACCACCTTCTTTGCCGCGGTAATGATATTTGTCCGCCAAATAATGAGTGATTTGGAGCGGCTCTAAGGGGATCTTGCACAGAGGCCCGTGACAAGACTGAATGATGTCCCACGGGCCCCAGGAACTGAAGCATTAATGTATTCCTGATTTTACATTTTTAAATCTGTATTCCATTTTTTTTTATTTCAAGAATTGTTTCAAGTCTGTTGCAGTTTTTCTTTAAGAATTGAGTCTGTAATAGAAGTATTTTATTAATGAAAATCGAAAATTCTCAAAAATTATTTCTTTATTTTTACATTTATTTCTCCGGAATTACGCAATCCCCATTAAAAAAAATTAAAAGAAATGATGATCAAAAGAGCAGCTAAGAAAAAAAATCGAGTAGCTTGCGGGCCGGTCGTCATTGCACACTAGCTGGTCAGTGGGGGTAAGAGAGTGTTCCGTTGGTGTTCTCAGTCTCAGTGCGACCTTGCTTGGTCAACAAGGGGATCAAAATGAGCGAGTTCTCGTCCCATACTCAAGTCTGACTTCGATCATCGTCTCTCGTCTGCGCAAGATGGATTTGGCTTCGGTGATTCACCATTTGAAAGACGAGAGAACACTATCGGCACAGAACCAACAAAGTCCGGTTCTGTTTCAACCGTAGGTATTAGTGAATGAATAAAGAAAGTAGGTATATGTGAATAAATTCATTAAGTCTTAATGCCAATGTCGGCCAATAGGCTTAAAAACATAAAGAAAATGGAAATTAATGTTGGAGTCTTCTTACTTCTCAGCCTAACTGGATGGAAAGAAAATGTGAAAATCGAAAGGTAAAAAAGAAGAAGAACTTTTGAGGGAAATAGGCAAAGCCGGGATGAAACATGCAACCGTTGTGAAACATATAGAAACACATTTAACTGCTTAGGTGCATCACACCCCAACGTGCGATTACCTATGTGTTATTTGCTCCAAACTAACCGGTTTGTTGCTAAGTATAGGTTTTTGCAAGTAAGGTGATTGGTTTTGTGGTAACCTGGCGTCTCATCCATACTTCACAAGATCAAAAGGAAGTGTCGAAATGGCTTTTGAGATAACTTTGCCAACAGTTCCTATTGCAAAGGAAAATCCAATCTCAGGCATCTTCGTTCCAGAATCAGCAGTTGCCGAAGAAAACAGATTATTGCGTCGCCGCATGATGGAAATGTGGGACGCCTGGACAAACGGAAAGGAACCACCAAATGCAATTCCCGGATTTCCCGAACTCTTTCCCAGGGCCAATGGGACTTCCAACATCCCGATAAGCTACCCACTGGGATACTCTACCATCACTGCTAATTTTGTAGGAACACCCTCCGAGGATCGCCCCCAGGTGTCAATTTCTGGTGCAGCCTCAAACATATTTACTGCACCGCCTTGCTCAGCCACGGCACAACCTGCCTTGCCCAGGCCTAGCTTTAATCCCTCCCCGTTTACATATCAAGCACAGCCTTTCCTGATAGAATCAGCCCAGTTCGCTGCAATGGCTTATCTTCAACTGCCCAGTTACGAGTTTACCTCAGGGCAGGAGACAAATGTAAAAACTCCTGAGTAGGATGAGATTGCTAGAAAGATGAGAAGTCTCGAGCAAAGTCTCAAGAGCATACAAAGTTTGAGTGGATAGAAAAGTGTATCGTACGCCGATCTGTGTATGTTTTCTCATGTGCATCTACCATTGGGTTTCAAAACCCCGAAGTTTGAGAAATATGATGGGCATGGGGATCCCATCGCCCATCTCAAAAAGTATTGCAATCAGCTAAGAGGAGCGGGCGGAATAGAAGAGCTTCTCATGGCTTATTTTGGGGAGAGCTTATTCGGTATCGCTTCCGAATGGTACATAGACCAGGAAATATCCCGTTGGCATACTTGGGATGATTTGGTAAGAGATTTTGTCCGGAAATTCCAGTACAATATTGACATTGCTCGGGAGTGAAATTCCTTAGCAAACTTAAAGAAGAAAGCCTCCGAAAGCTTCAGGGAGTACGCCGTCAAATGGCGTGAGCAGCCGTCGAGGGTGACACCTCCCATGGACGAAGTTGAAATGGTCACGGTCTTCCTTCAAGCAAAAGAAGCTGATTATTATCAAAATATGATGTCAGCAATGGGGAAGCCATTTGCTGAGGCCATAAAAATCAGAGGAATGGCCGAGAACGGTCTAAGAACAGCGCGGATTTTGAGTCAATCCGCAATTAGAGCTACCTCCCAAGCCATTCAAGGCGGGTCTGGAGGGTTAGCCAATCGAAAGAAGAAAGAAGAATCGTCAATGGCTGCTGCAAGTACAAGAAAGCCCCGTCCACCTAGACCTCTTTTCTCTGGAAGGGCCCCACAGCACTACTACCCTCACCAGGATATAGCCTATGCTCACCCACCATATGCAATGATGAATGCTCAGCCATATGGTAGGCCCCAACAACAATTTAATCAAAACAAAGCTCCACTTCCCAGAAATCAACCTCCGTACCAAGCCTACTACAACCCCCAACCTCTATAAAATAACTTCCGTGCTCGGGAGCCGCCAAGGAAAACAAACTTTACCCCCATTGGTGAGTCATATTTAAGTTTGTTCCCGAAGTTGGTTCAAATGGGTTTGTTACAGCCTGTACCCCCAAATAGGTAAAACCCAGAGTCACCCTCCTACCAACGGGGCACCCGATGTGCATATCACTCCGAGGCAGAAGGGCATGATACGAAAAATTATTGAACATTGAAAAGAGTGGTGGAAGATGTAATTGAACAAAAAAGAATAGTGCTGAGGGATGAGGATGTCCCTAATGTAACCAATAATCCACTATCGGCTCACAACAATGGGCCGGTTATTGGAATGATCTGTGAAGACAAGGAATTCGACCTAGCCCTGAAAGCTATCATCGTCATAGCCGATACAGAAACAAAGCCAAAAGCTGTCCTAAAACAGGACAGAACAGAGAAGAAGAGCAAAACTGTTCCTTAGAAGGCGAAAGAGAAGGTAAAGGTTGAAACCTGGGAAATGCCCTCCAAAGATGTTGTTCTTTATGTCCCCTGAGGGCGCAAGAAAGAACAAAGGCCATTAAGTCCCCTAAGAGATTTGAATTAAACAAGCAAAAGGCTCAGATGTATGTGCAAAAGGGGACCTATGTGGTTCGGGGACCGGTATGTCCACCAAGGCTGAATGAGCCTGTGGTTATCGGTCGCGCGCCACAAAGGCCCGTGACAGACCCCACTGCCGTGACATGGAACTACAGCAAGACGGTAGTGACATACAAAGGCAAAGAGATCTCAGGGGAAATCCAGGAAGACAACCCGGACGAAAGATATCTCAATCTGGGGGAAGTAAATTATGCTACAAAGAAGCGCTTCCCATCCAAGAAACCGGTAAGCCCCGAAGAAGCAGAGGCATTCTTCCAGAAAATGAAAATGGCAAACTAAGAAGTAATTGATCAACTTCGAAAGTCTCCCGATCAAGTCTCTCTTCTATCTCTGTTAATGAGCTCAACTGAGCATCAAAAGGTTTTAATCAAAACCCTCAATGAAGCATATGTGCCTATTGAAACTACGGTGGAACAGCTGGAGAGGATGGCAGAAAGATTCTTTGCAACCCATCAAATTTCTTTCAGTAAAAATGATCTGCCCCCGGAAGGGGCTGCCCACAATAAAGTCCTTCATCTGACAGTCAAATGTGAAAGGTATTATGTAAAAAGAGTCATGCTGGATGGAGGTTCTGGGGTAGATATCTGCCCGCTCTCAACCTACAACGCATGGAGATCTGCACCAAGAAACTCAGACTTAATGATGTGTGCGTACGTGCTTTCGATGGCTTGAAGAAGGATACTATTGGAGAAATTGACCTGGTCCTGACTATTGGTCCGGTCGACTTCGAAGTAACCTTTCAGGTTCTGGATATGGACACTTCCTACAATTTTCTCTTGGGACGTCCATAGATCCATGCGGCAGGAGCCGTACCTTCCACTCTCTACCAGATGGTGAAATTTGAATATGAAAACCAGGAGATTGTAGTTCATGGAGAGGATGAACAACCAATTTATCGGGATCCATCAGTCCCATGCCTTGAAGCAAGGGAAGGAAGTGAACATATACTTTATCAAGCTTTTGAAATTGTAGTCGCAGACCACTGCGAAGAGGGAAACCCTTGCCCCCAACCCTTCCTTTCAAACGCATCAATCATGGTAGCCAAAGAGATGATCAGACATGGCTATCAACCTGGGAAAGGGCTCGAGAAGTCGATGCAAGGAACAGCTGAACCAATCACCTCGACAGCCAGCGATGGATTCTTCGAATTAGGCTTCCGACCCACGCCAGCTGATATAAAATAGGCAAAGAAAAGGAAGAATGATGGGTGGGTCTTGACTCGGCCAATTCCGCACCTTTACAAAACATTCGTCAAGCCTAAGTACAGTGACGAAGAGGAAGATGAAGCCTTCACGGCCGAAGAAATTGAAGAAATTTGTGGGGCTATGAAACAGATGCTGTATGAAACCCACATGGTTCAGCAAGGGGAAGGCTCAAGCACCGCTGAGGTGCTGTACATGGGACCCAATGCCAAGCTGCAAAATTGGAAGCCTACGCTATTCCCAATCAGGCGGGAGCCCCGGTAGACTTGTCTTGCTACTTTTTCTGCATCACAAGTTATTCCAGGGTGTAACTTAGATGTTTTGCTTTGTTTAAGTTTTCCTATCTCCAGTTTCTTGTCTTTTAATTCCAAATGTAAACCCTGTTATCTTCAAAATTCAATGAAATAAAATCAATATTTCATCATTCATCTTTTTTGATTTTGTTGTTTTATTTTTCTTTCTTCTTTTCAGTTCTAATAATGCGGCTTTAAATAACATGACATGCTTGCGGACTTCATGCCCAGATCCAAACACGCTGTCTAACTGTGAAGTAATGAACCAAGAACCGGAATATAATGAAGAAGAGGCTTTTAAGGATATAAACCGAGAATTGGAACAATTTGAGAATAAACCTAAGCCGAACTTAAATGATACTGAGCCGGTTAATTTGGGTAGTTCTGAAGAAATCAGGGAAACCAAGATAAGCATTCACACAGATGAAAAAACTCGAGATGCATTAATCCAACTCTTGCTTGAGTTCAAAGATGTGTTTGCTTGGTCATACGATGACATGCCAAGACTCAGTGTTGATATGGTGGTTCATAAATTGCCGACGTACCCTGATTATCCCCCTGTTCAGCAAAAGCAAAGAAAGTTTAAAACTGATATCAGTGACAAAATCAAAGAAGAGGTCACAAAACAGCTGAAAGCAGGGGTGATCCGGGTAGTTCAATACACCACGTGGCTAGCCAATGTAGTCCCAGTACCAAAGAAAGATGGAAAAACCCGTGTGTGCGTGGACTACAGAGACTTAAACAAAGCAAGTCCCAAGGATAATTTCCCTTTGTCAAACATCCATATCCTTGTTGATAATTGTGCCAGACATGAGATACAGTCCTTTGTCGACTGTTACACGGGATATCACCAGGTGTTGATGGACAAAGAAGACGCTGAAAAGACAGCATTCACCACACCTTGGGGCACATACTGTTACAGGGTCATGCCATTTGGACTGAAGAATGCCGGGGCAACCTACATGAGGGCCATGACTACCATTTTCCATGACATGATGCATCAAGAGATAGAGGTGTACGTGGATGATGTGATCATCAAATCTAAGACTAAGGAGGATCATTTCTGAGATCTGAGAAAATTCTTTGAGCGGCTGCGCAAGTACGATTTGAAGCTAAACCTAGCCAAATGTGCATTCGGAGTCCCGTCCGGCAATCTCTTGGGATTCATAGTCAGTCCAAGAGGCATTGAGCTAGATCTAACCAAGATAAAGTCTATTCGGGATCTACCCCCTCCAAAAACCAAGAAAGACGTCATGAGTTTGTTGGGAATATTGAACTATATCGGCCTGTTCATTGCTCAGTTGACTTCCACATGTGAACCCATATTCAGGTTGTTAAAGAAAGATGTGGCCATCAAATGGACGGACGAATTCCAAGACGCTTTTAACAAAATCAAAACGTATCTGTCAAATCCACCAGTGTTGGTCCCACCTGAGCCAAGGAGACCTTTGTTCCTGTATCTGACAGTCCTGGAAAATTCTTTCGGCTGTGTCCTGGGGCAACATGATATGACCAGAAAGAAAGAACAGGCCATTTACTATCTGAGCAAGAAGTTCACCAGTTATGAAGTCAAGTACACTTTGCTGGAAAGAACTTGCTGCGCTTTAACCTGGGTCGCCTAGAAGCCGAGGCATTATTTGCAAGCATATACCACCTACCTCATAACTAGGTTGGATCCTTTAAAGTACATATTCTAGAAGCCAATGCCCACCGGGAGGTTAGCAAAGTGGCAGATCCTGCTTACAGAATTTGACATAATTTATGTCACTCGCACGACAATGAAAGCCCAGGCGTTAGCTGACCATCTGGTCGAAAATCCGGTTGATGATGAGTACCAACCTTTGGACACTTACTTTCCGGACGAGGAGGTAAATTCAATTGAGGTAATATCCGAAGACACCAACACTTGAAAAATGTTCTTCGATGGAGCGGTAAACGCAAAAGGTGTTGGGATTGGGGCAATCTTGATCTCACCTGATGGTCAGCATTATCCGGCCACAACTAGGCTTTGGTTTTTCTGCACAAACAACACTGCCGAGTATGAAGCCTGCATTATGGGTATGAACATGGCAATCGCCCAAGATGTTGAAAAATTGTTAATCATGGGAGACTCGGATCTGATTATCCGACAAGCTCAAGGAGAATGGGAGACCCGAGATGTCAAGCTTATTCCATATAAGCAACATGTGGAAGATCTAAGCAGACGATTCGAGTCAATAGAGTTCAGGTACATCCCACGTTGTCACAACGAATTAGCGGATGCACTTGCTACTTTGGCATCGATGCTGCCCTACCCAGGAAATGCCCACATTGATCCATTGGAGATCCAAATCCGTGAAAGGCATGGCTATTGTAATACGGTTGAAGCAGAACCAAGTGTTCAACCATGGTATCATGACATCAAGAGGTTTCTGAAAACTAAAGAATACCCAGATCAAGTCAGCGGAGACCAAAAGAGAACCATCAGACGACACGTAAGTGGTTTCTTTTTTAGCGGTGATATCTTATATAAAAGGACTCCAGATCTCAACTTGTTAAGATGTGTTGATGTCGAAGAGGCTGGAAAAATCATGCATGAAGTACACGTTGGAGTGTGCAGACCCCACATGAACGGGTATGTCTTGGCAAAGAAAATCCTCCGAGCAGGCTATTACTAGATGAGCATGGAGAAAGACTGCTTCAGTTTTGTTCGGAAATGTCATCATTGTCAGGTGCACGGTGATTCGATTCATGCACCTCCCACAGAACTACATCCCATGTCATCACCTTGGCCATTTGTTGCCTGGGGTATGGACGTCATTGGGCCGATCGAGCCAAAAGCCTCAAACGGGCACAGATTCATATTGGTTGCCATCGACTACTTCATGAAATGGGTTGAAACAATCACGCTCAAATCTGTTACCAAGAAAGCTGTGGTGGATTTCGTGCATTCCAGTCTTATATGCCGCTTTGGTATCCCTACACCATCATCACGGATAATGCTGCAAACCTGAATAGTCATTTGATGAGGAAAATATGCGAACAATTCAAGATAATGCACAAAAACTCTACTCCCTATCGGCCCAAAGCCAATGGTGCCGTGGAAGCAGCAAACAAAAACATCAAAAAGATTTTGAGGAAAAAGATTCAAAGCTCTAGGCAGTGGCATGAAAAGTTGCTGTTTGCATTGTTGGGGTACCGCACCACTTTGCGCACATCAATTGGAGCAACCCCATATCTTTTAGTTTATGGCACTGAAGTCGTGATACCTGCGTAAGTTGAAATTCTTTCCCTCCGGTTCATTGTTGAAGCTGAAATTGAAGACAGTGAGTGGGTAAAAACCCGCCTAGAACAGTTAACCCTAATTGATGAAAAGCGGATGGCCACAGTCTGCCACGGGCAGTTGTACCAACAAAGAATGGCCCGTGCCTACAACAAGAAAGTACGTCCCAGAAATTTTAAAGTGGAGCAACTCGTTTTAAGACATATTCTTCCCCATCACCAGGAAGCAAAAGAAAAACTCGCTCCTAATTGGAAAGGCCCATATATCATCAGAAAGATATTGCCGAGAGGAGAGTTGTACTTGGGAGACATTGAAGGAGATGATCCCGAAACAGTAGTGAATACGGATGCAGTCAAAAGGTACTATGTGTAATCTTTCTGATTGGGATGACGAAGGCTTTCATTCTCGCTACCCCAAACACTCCAATCCTTTGCTAAACCTTTGAGCCGTTATTCTTCATTGATCACCCTCTTTGGAACTTGAAAGCTTTCACTGGAAAGTTTAGTTGAAAAAAAAAAGGGGAAAGGAAAAAGAAAAGAAAACAAAACAAAACAAAAACAAACAAAAACAAATGTAGCCTGAACTACGTCTGACTTGATTTCGAAAGGAGACGTAGGCAGCCTCTCCTTGAGGTTCGGTCACACCAAAATAAAAATTCAAATTTTCCAAAAGTAAAACTGGGGCAAATGTTATAACGGTTTGGCGGTGTTTCGCTTGAAATATTCCCAAAGTTGTAATCCAATCAAAATTCTCTTTACCAAATCTTGTTTAAGTCCTTCCGATCAATCGGTAAAAGGTTTCTAAAATCAGAAAATGCATTCAAAATGAGAGAAATAAAATGAGAGAGTTTTATTGGTGAAAACCCACGCGGGCATCGTAAGGCGATGTAAGCAGAGAAACTAAAAATGAGAGAGACTTGTTAGTGAAAACTCACAAAGAGCACTACAAGGCGACAGTGAGAAGAGAAATGAGAGAGGTCAATTGGCGAATATCCACAAAGGCGCCATTGATCGAAAAGCAGGAATCCTCGCCACTATTGGTACTGAAAGAGGCCTGGCAAGGTTTCTCGATTTCAGAATACGAATCGTGATAGGTTCATGAGAAAGTTGGATAGTTACGCAGATCGAGCATCCAGTCCAAGAAGCATGTCATGCCTATGTGAAGTCTGCGTGCACCCCAGATAAGTTCTTCTCTCTTCCCCGAAAGGGATACTTTTCTTAATTCATTCTCTCACCTTTTATTTACTTTTTTTTGAATCTCTTTTAGTCTAATTCTGCTTCCGGAATTAATACAAAGAAAAGGTGTCAAGATTGATTTTACAGGGTCCCGCTTAATTAATAAAATCCATATCCAAAAGAAGTACCAGCCTCAGCGAGTGCATCAAGTCGACCCCGACTGGCCATGATGGCTGATGCTATGAAACCCAAAGTTGTGAAAAATGAAAAGAAATCCAAAATCAAAAGCCTCAGAGGCAAGAAAAAGTGAAAAGACAAAGTCCCATATGAGCAAGTTGTCACAATAAATTTACCAAAACTGAGTCCCTCGGTTCAAGAAACAAATTAACTTTCAGAAAACCAAACAAGATGCGGAGGTTCTCACCAAAAGTTGGGCCGGGATCAAGTGATCGGAATCATCAAGGCCACAAAATCAATCACCGTTTCAAACTAACAATTGCTTTTGTTTTGAAAGCAGGAAATTGGTGCGATCCAAAGCAACCTCACAAGAAGCAGATGCAACTAGAAAGAAACTGCACAAAGGCTAAAAAACAGCTTTGCAGCATTTATCAGAGGGAAGTCTCCTTCAAACCCTTCCCTGCATTATTTTGGACTTCTTTGGCATATCCCAAAGACTTAGTCTTTCATCCCCGGTATAATCCGCGGACCTCTTTGGCATAACCCAAAGACTTAGTTTTTCTTTCATCCCCGGCATAACCCGTGGACCTCTTTGGCATAACCCAAAGATTTTATTTTTCTTTCATCCTGGGCATTACCCATGGATCTCTTTGGCATAATCCAAAGATCTTTTCTTTCATCCCCGGCATAACCCGTGGACTCCACGGCATAACCCGTGGACCTCTTTGGCATAACCCAAAAACCTTTTCTTTTATCCTTGGCATAACCCATGGACCTCTTTGGCATAATCCAAAGACTTAGTTTTTCCTTCACCCCGGCATAACCCGCGGACCTCTTTGGCATAACCCAAAGACTTAGTTTTTCTTTCATCCCCGGCATAACCCGTGGACCTCTTTGACATAACCCAAAGATTTTGTTTTTCTTTCATCCCCGGCATAACCTGTGGATCTCTTTGGCCTAACCCAAAGATCTTTGTTTCTTTTTTTCCCCGGCATAACCCGTGGACTCCCCGGCATAACCCGTGGACCTCTTTGGCATAACCCAAAGATTTTGTTTTTCTTTCATCCCCGGCATAACCCGTGGATCTCTTTGGCATAACCCACCATAACCCGTGGATCTCTTTGGCATAACCCAAAGATCTTTTGTTTCTTTCATCCCCGGCACTTTATTTTCCTTTTTTCCCGGCATAACCCATGGACTCCCCGGCATAATCCGAGGACCTCTTTGGCATAAACCAGAGACATTTATTTTTCTGTTATCCCCGGCATAACCCGTGAACTCCCTGGCATAACCCAAGGACCTTTTTTCTTTTACCCTGGCATAACCCAGGAACTCTTTTTCTTTTGCCCAGTAGAATCGACCGATAACATTCTCGGCATAACCCGGGAACTTTTCTTTTTCCAGCATAACTCGGTCGGCTTCCCAGCATAACCTGGAAATCCCTCCTTTATTCTACTATTTTCAATAGAGAAATAGTTTAGCTTTTAGTTACAAATAACTCACAAATTCTTCCCAATGGAACTGGGGCAGGATAATTTTGTTCGCTTGATTTGGTTTGGTGTCTGAGCAGGTTTTCCTTCGAGGCACAGGGCCGAGATGACCAAAAGAATGAATCTCAATCCAGAATAAAGAAAAGAAAAGAACAAAAGGAAGCAAGTTCAAATGCTGCAATAAACAAGGACAAAATTTGACGGAAGTCATAAGCTTCGCATGTCCCGCGTTGATTCAAAAGTTGAGGAAAGAACCAACACCTACAGTTGACCAGCATCAAGATTCAGATCGGAGTCTACCTCGAAAATCAGCTAAGACTCAAGATCAAGCTTCAAGAGATTTGTAGATAGGAATCTTGTAACTCATAGCTGATAGACGTAGCTAGCTTAGCTTTTTATTTTTAGTGTAATAAGGAGCACAGCAAGCAGTAACAGCAGCAGCAACAGCGAAAATCGCAGCTTCCCGGTAGTCCCAGCTACCAAAACTTCCAGAACTACACTGACCATTCCTTTGTAGCCAAGGATATGTAGGTAACCTTTGAAGAAAGGTTCGGTCAGACTCTTTTCAAAAATGCTTCTCCATTGCTCATCTTATCTTTGCCCAAAAACCCTGCGTGTCTCCGACCAAAGAGGGGCAGCTGTGAGCACGTGATTTTTGCCGTACCTGAAATGCTCCCATAAAATCAAAAATAACTTTTTAATTATTATTCGCTTTTTTTAGGAATCCTATTAGATTTTAAATTACTTATATTTTTCTTGCTTGTTTAATTTTTTAAATCATGAAAATAAAAAAAATATCATGCATCTCATTTAGGATTTGTTTTTACATTTTAGGACTAAATTAGTAATTATTTGTTTTATAAAATGGAAAATCACAAAAAAAAAATAGTTCATTTTTTAATTTTTAATCTTTAATTCTTAGAATTAGGTGTTATTATAATTTTTATAATTAGTTAATTAGTTTAAATTACCATTTAGATAATTTAGGATGTTTGATTATTAGGATTCTTAGTTTTAAAAAATAAATAAAAGAGAAGATTAAAAATAAATAAATAAATAAATAAATAAATAAAGTTGGAAAATAAAACAAAGACAAAGAAATTGGATTGAGCTGGTATTTTTAAAATTTAAACCAGCCCAAGTTGAAATCAAACCAGACCAGCCCAAAATCTAATTCCCCCCTAAAAAACTAAACGATGTCGTTCAGGGTAAGCATTTGATCTGAGCCGTTGATCTCAACATATCTAACGGCTCACAACTGATCCCCTTTGACTAATATATATGTCCGAACAGCCCCCACTACCCCAGTTTCGCCTTCTTCCAAACGACCCCTTTCCTGAAAATCCCTAACCCTAGCCGCCCAAAGCTCACTAAAATCCGGTGGTCTACCACCGGAATCACTCCCAAATCCACCCCAAATCACACCCGATGACCTTCATCATCCCCTCATCTCAAATCCCTACTCCATTTCAACCAAAACCCCCTGAAATCCCTTTGATTTCAAATCGAAAAACAAAAACCTAAAATTTCTGAACCTTTAAAATCGAAGCCTTTTGAGCCGAGTTAAAGTCAAAATAGACATGTGTTCTTAACAAGAACACACGGTTAAGATCGATTTTGGCTTAAAAATCAAAATTTTAAAGATGCTCTAGTCCGAGGTATTTTCTTTTTGTTTCTTTTTCATTTTTATTTTCTGTTTAATAATTTTTGTTAAGTGTTTCTCATCTTCTACTCTTTCTTAAGTTTTCCAATTTTATCTTTGGTCAAATCAGTCAGTTTTCTGTTTAGTTGTTTTTCACTATTGTTGGTTTAAAAACGGACCGAGTCATTAAGACTCTGTGAAAGGGCCATGGACGAATGGGGGTATTTCTGAAATCTGGGCTCCTAAAAATCAAAGCCCAAAAAGAGGAAGGGGTCAGAATGGGGTTGGGTTTTGTTTGGAGTCGAGTCGACTCGACCCGTAATGGTTTAACAAAGTAAAATCAGTATTTTGAGGGGTTAATCTAGGTAATAAATAGGAAAGGAATCTGTTAATAACAAACTAACAGATTCAGAAGTTTCTAGGGGGTCCTCAAATGCAAAATAAATAAATAAAAGTGGAAAAATCTGGGCTAAAATGAACAATTTCAGAAAGTTTATAACTAAAAAGAGAGCAGCTGTCCAGAAATCTGGTAGGGAAGATTCTTTTTATCACATGCAAAAGAAACAGATTGGAGGGAGGGAAGATATTCTGAGATTTTGCATAACAAACAGATTTTAGAAATTATTCTTTGAATTTTGCATATATAGGGGATTCAGATTTTTTTTTTTTATAGAGATAGATCCTCATCATTCACATACACGCCTATTTCTGATAGTCACTGCATTCTTAATTAGAGTTTGAAAGAAAAAGGAAACAAAAAATCTAAGAAAACCAGTATACTTTGAGTGATTGCTAAAATCCTCTCTTGCATTTTCTGGATTTCAAAGTGCATGAGCCGTGAATTGCTGTCTTGCTCGCTGCTGTTCCCTGTTGGTTTGAAGCTGAATTCCTAGTGTAGCTGATCTCGGACTTACTTGGCGCTCTTAGGATTTATTTGCTGCTATATAGGTATGTCCATATATCTTTGTAATTTTGAATTAAAATCATGAATGAAACTGAAGTGGTGTTGCCTAGTTCTATAAGTTTAGCATGTTCAGTTAATAAAGTTGTCTGAATCTGCCTTCCTGTTAATTTTTGGAGACTATGAATGGGTGAAAGTGGATTGATCACTGCAAATGGACCACCTGTCAGTCGTTTGTCTTACTGGTTTATAATGAAGTTTGAACTACTATTATAATACGTATTCTCTTTTCTTCATGATCATGCTTAGGTTGTCAAATTTGTTTACTCCCCACTGATAGCAGTTTCTGTTTGGTGTTGTTCCTTGATTAAAATTCTGATTGAAATGGCTCCCAAACTGATTTAGTAGTTATCAGTATCTACTTTACTCAAAGCATGATAATGATATTTCTGTTGTGGTGCTGAATGTATAATGTACTGAAGGGCAGTAGCCTGTGTAACAAGAAACAGAATTGGAATCTATTTTAGACTTAACTAGAATTGTTCAATTCCTGTATTATGGTATACATCTGGGAATTTGAAGAAGACAGGAAGCGGGTCTTTGTATACTGTCAGTTATGTTAAAATGTAGGAAGCTATTTTTCGTGAGTTTAAAGAGTGAATTAGCAAGTTTTATAATAATGTAGTTCATCAGTTTTGAAATTATTCAGTGAATTCGTGATTATTATGTTAATCTATTCAAATTGATTGAGATTTTATAAATTAATTTATTCTCACTTACAATTGAGTAAATGATATTGAATCTGGTGGATTTCGGGCAAATGAATCCATGCCGAATCATTTTTTTTTGTGACGTTTGGGCTGCATTTGTAGCTCAGTTTTGAAAAAGGCAGCCTTGTCTAAGGCTGGTTTGGGCCTAACTTTAAGCTGGCCCATTTGCATAGCCTCTAGGCCCCAAATCTTTAAGAGTTTCACTTGGAACTTGGGCCAGTGCAATTTGGTCAGGTTTTTGGCTAGATGTTATGATTGGTTTTGAATCTGAACTACTAATTTGTGTACTTAAATTGATGATTTTGAATCTGATCGTGTATTAGTTTAAGAATTTCATTTCTAGCCTTTCAATGTTGCAACATCATGTCAAGTTATGTTAGTTTGGGCCGTGTGATCTATTTGGAAAGTTAATTAATAGAATCTGGACTAGGATAACTTAATGATTAGTGGGTTGGCCCAATGCACAAAACCATAAACATTTTTTTTAATTAATAGAGGTGAGCCATGTAATTAGCAACGATCATCTATGGCCCTCTTAATAGTTAGATACAAATTTAAATAATTAAGTCTTAAACGCCTTAACTTTCGTAGCTTGCTTTTAGACACGATTAACAAACATTGTGACTAGGGGTACGGTTCCCGTGACATAGTAACAATGCTAATTTCGAGGGTGCCTTTTAGGTGACTCGATTTTAATAACTTCAAATAAGGAAAGTTTTCAAATAATTTGAGGTGCGCCGCGCCAAATAAAATTTCAAAATGCATGGCCCTCATTAATCGATATTAAAATACTTAGAAAACCGAGGTGTGCTATTCAGTGAATTTCATGGCCCTCGAAAAGTTAAAAATGCGTAGTTGCTTTAGGCACGTTATTTTAACTCAATTTCCTAAACTCGGGTGCGCATTTATGTGACCCAAATCCAAGTCCCAATGTTAAATTTAAATGTGTTACGGATTACGGGTGCATTTATATGACGTGGTTCGTGACATATTTTAACTAACGTTGCAATTCTCTAATAATTGTACAAAAGCGGTTAAAGGTAAAATATACCATAGGCCGGGAACATGTATTAAAATCAGATAATAAGCCGATCATAATAGTTAAGCGACCGTGCTAGAACCACGGAATCCGAGGATGCCTAACACCTTCCCTCGGGTTAACAGAATTCCTTACTCAGAATTTCTGATTCGCAGACTTCACAAAGAAAGTCAAAATTTTCCTCGATTTGGGATAATAAACCGGTGACTTGGAACACCAATCAAAATATTCCAAGTGGCGACTCTGAAAAATTAAATAAATAATCCCATTTCGAATAATATCACTTTAATTGAAAAAACTCCCTTATATACTCTTCCGGGGTGTACGGAAATGAGGTGTGACAGTAACCTCTTTAAGTTATTTTTGTCCATTACGAAATTAAGAAAAAATAAGAATAAAGTAGATTCCAGAAGAAAAAAAATAGTACATCAAATAATGATATTGGAATGTAGAGAATGCATATTGAATGATAGGCATTAAATAGTTCTGATAAAAATAAAGTGAATAGCTATTTTCACTGCTTATCTTTTTTCTTCGACGGTATTGATTAGATAAATAATTAATTCATTCCCATAATTATTTTCGAACTTTTCAATCTCCTTTAAATTTATTCAAGTCCAAAAAAATTCTTTAAATTGGGATTCAAATCTCCAACATGAGCATTAACATTATCCATCTCTTGTTTTCGGCATTTCGAGCTGAAATTAAAAAATAAAAATAAAAATTCGACGGGGCTATTTGAGTCTAAAACTAATGCAAGGTTTATGTGAGACTTTCACAAAAAGGTAAAAGGACATTCGAAATTATCTACCCAAATTAATATTGCTAACTGGAGTAACATATGAATTTACTCCATTTAAAAAGTTTAGAAGGTTTTTTTGTGGTGGTGGAGTGGTTAGTATTTGTTTATCAACCTGAAGGTTTGAGGTTCAAACTTTAAATATAAAGTCGCCTTTTTTAAAGAATACTTTATATTTTCAGTGAAATTTTTTGAGGCGAATCTCAATTATTCGGTTCTAAAGCACATACCCAACACAAGTGGGAAACCTTAAAACAATTTTGGAGCATCAAAAACACTTTCCTAACGTTATTTTTGGTAATATACTTTTCTTAATGTTCTTTTAACACGTGCGGAATACATTAGAAGTTTTTGGATGTACAATCAAGTAATCGAGATGAATCATAATAAGTATCCAATTTCTGCTATAGTGATAATATGAAATTAACCCGCAAGTTCTCCTTTATTTTATTATTTTTTATGAGGGAGAAAGGAGAAAGTAGTATAGGATCGGAAGTTTATTTGGGCCCTTAGCAATTGAATTTGTCCTTAGTATGGCCCAATTTAACGTAAATTTTTTGTCCTTAGTTTTACGTCACCCATTGAATTTGTACCTATTTTAAAAAAAAAACTGATATTCAATTTTTAGGTAATTTTAGATACGTATGCTTTTCTCTTCTTCATTGTTGTTTTCTTCTTATTTCTGCTTAGGATTTCTTCTTCTTAGTTGCAAAATGAGTTTGTTAAATTTATTGTTGTTTTGGTTATTTGATCATTGTATTGTGCGAAACGTCTCATCTAAAAAACTTAGATATCAGAGAGGAAAAACTTTTATTTAGTTAATTATGTATTAACAACTAGTATGTTGTTGCTGAGTTAGAATATTCCAAATAGTGTCATTTGAACACTTGGATAGAAAAGAATTTTGAAGAAAGTCAAGCGCACCAAATGCGTGTGATATGACGGTAGGCTATAATCTCGTGTTTAGTCGCTTATAGCACTCTAATTTACTGCACTTTAATTGTATTTGAGCTTTAATCGCTAGTGTTTTGCACTAAATTTGTGTTTTATGCCTTGTAAGAGGATTCCGAGCTATGTAGATGTTACAGATTGACTTTGAGTGATTTGGAGCTTTGAAGTCTGAGTAAAAGCCCAAGGGATAAAGTCCGGATCGCGTTCGGGGGTCGAAAACCACGACTGGATATCAAAAAGTCAAGAAAAATCCGTACTCTGAGAAAACAACACTCTTGCGGCGCGTGGCATGCCGCGGATGCCTATTTTCCAGCTGTTTGACAGATTTTAACTCTCTGAATTTCCCCACTAATGCCCCCCATGGCACGTCACCCCATGCGGTGTGCCTATGCAAATTTTACAGAGTAATTATCCTATTTTGCATAGGAAAAAGTGATTTCTTTTGGGCCCGACCCTACTTGGTATAAATACATGGAAAAATAATAATTTCTAGACTTTTTGACACATTTAAGACTTAATGAGGCTAAGGAGGAGTTGGAGAATCAAAAGCACAAGAAATTTATCATTCAATCCTCACTCAAGACACGAGTTTGGATCGTTTTATATTTTTTTTTACTTTAAACATATTTGTGATGAATTGCTCCATATCTATGGAGTAGTTCTCTATAGGGTTTGATGAATTTGGTATTTTGATGATTGTTTGTGGATTATAACTCTAGCCTTAATGTATTGGATCATTTTTGGATGATTTAATTGTTGCATCTATATTCGCATATTCATATAATCAAGAGAGGCATAACTTGTGATATTTTTGCATTATCTGTTTGGTTGAGTTCATTAATTCTTTTTAGTAATTGAAAGAGGCTAGTTGAATTGTTGATTAAACCTAGTTAGAAGGATAATTGAGAGAGGTTCTCCTAAAGACCAATCCACCACGAATTCTTACATATCTTCACGTGCTTAATTTTATTCATCTTGTGAGGTTGAGACTTAATCAAAAGAGGATTTTCTACTAAACGTTTGAACTAATAATCGAGTAAGTTCGAGAGACTCACTTAAACACTAGAAGTGAATTATCTAGAGTTAGATCCCAAATAATTATCTTGCACCTATCCAATCTACCCCTACTTTCTCCCACTGATAATTTCCTTGCTTACCTTGGTTGCTGTTGTCATTAGTCAATAGCTTAGATTCTTAGTTTATTGTAGTTTTAATTATATAAATCTAAATTGTTGATCATCTTGGAAAGCAATCTAGCTACAAACTACGATAATATTGTTTAACTCCAATCCCTGTGGATACGATATTATACTATACTATCTTTGACTAGCGAGCATAATTTAAGTGTGTGTTTTACGCTCGTCAAATTTTGGCTCCATTTCAGGAGATTGGCAATCAATAATGTTTGAAATAGTTGTAGTGCTAATTCAGGAATTTTTATTTTTATTTTTTTCCTTTTTACGGTTGGTGTTCTTTGATTGTCCGCAGGTTGTAGGTAAGAGTGGTGCATGACTCAATCTTTTGGGAAAGAATTGCTACCATACAAACCAGAAATAGAATTGCTACCAACGAAGATAAAAAGCTACACGAGATGCTAAGGAAGCAGCTATTTGAGACGCGCAACACATCTATGAAGAAGAGAGGGGTCACATACTGAATCCAAATCCACTTGTGGGTGCAGGCCAATTCAAAAACATAGCTCCCGATGCTAGGAGGCCACTTGGTGATTATGCTAGATCAGTCTACAACCAAGGATTGCCAAGTATTAGACCACCTCCAGTTGCAGCGAACCATTTCGAATTGAAGCAGGGGTTGCTCCAAACTCTGCAAAACTGTTGTGTCTTTAGAGGAAAGATGAACGAAGATCCAAACAACCATCTAATGGACTTTGAGAAGATTATGAACATCATTCAATATAATGATGTATCACAAGATGTAGTTTACTTAAGGGCATTTTCCTTCACACTCAAAGATGATGCAAAGCAGTGGCTTTGAAGCTTGCCCCAGGGATCAATTAGAACATGGGAGGAGATGACCAGAAAGTTTCTTGATAAATATTTCTCCTTAGCTAAGACGGGTAAGTTTAGAAGAGAAATCCATAACTTCTGTAAGAAAGATACTGAAACTGTTTTTGAAGCTTGGGAGAGGTTTAAGAAATTAGTTCGAAAGTGTCAACATAGCGGAATTGAACTTTGGATGCAATTCCAGGACTTTTGGGATGGATTGACACCGGCCTCACGTAGAACATTGAGCAATGCAGCTGGAGGCCCATTGATGAAGAAGACTCAAGAGGAGATAGTTACAATTCTTGATGAGTTATCTGAAGATGCAAATCAGTGACCCTCTGAGAGTGCTGAAAGAAGAAGAGCGACTGGTATTCACCAAGTTGATGCTAACACATCTGTGCAGGTACAGCTTGATGCCATGGCGAAAGAGATATGGAAGTTGACCTTAGCCTCGATACAAAGTGAACCTCATGCAGTTTGTGATATATGTGGAAGAGGACACCCTACTCATGAGTGTCAAGCTTTAATGGAGGAAGTGAATGTTGTGGGTAATTACGACTTTAATGCAATGGATTAGAAATACCCCAGTTTTTCATGGAGTTCATCTAGGTATACTTCGAATGCATGGCAACAAAATAATTCTAGACCCCAGGGACAAGGAGCTCCAGTCTACCAAAATCAACAGAGGCATCAATTTCAACCTCAACAGCCCATTCAGTCTGGCATAAAAGATCTCATGAAGGCCTTCATTCAGAAAACCGATGAGAAGCTTAAAATTCATAGCGCAACTATAAGGGAACATAGAGCAGCTATTAAGGAAATAGGTACTGCTCTTCGAAATCTGGAGAGACAAGTGGGAACAGATTGCAACAATATTATCTGAAAGGATCCAGGTACTCTGCTAGCTGACACTGAGAGAAACCCCAAAGAAACAGTAAATGATGTGACCTTGAGAAGCGGGCAAGTATTAAAAGAGCCCACCCCCGTCCAAAAAGATGGGATACCTGAAAAAGAAGGTGGGGAGAAGCTGAAAATTGAATGTGATAAGAAGAAGAAAGGCAAGAAGGAGGAAACTTCAAGAAGGGAGGAATCTAATGAAGGGAGCAAGCACATGCCTGCTTTACCTTTTTCCCAAAGTTGTATAGAGAAAAGCTGGACAAGCAATTTGAGAGATTTCTAGATATGCTGAAACAGGTTAATGTAAATTTGCCATTCATAGAAGTGCTTTTACAAATGCCAGCTTATGCAAAATTCTTGAAGGAGATCCTTACAAGGAAAAGGAAGATAGAAGAGACATCAGTGGTCAAGCTCACAGAGCATTGCAGTGCAATATTGCAAAACAAACTCCCACAAAATTATTGAGATCCAGGAAGTTTTACTATACCTTGTTCTTTAGGCTCTATTAATTTTGATAAGTCTTTATGTGATTTTGGTGCCTTAATTAACCTAATATCTTTGTCTATTTAGAGGAAATTGGAGAAGGAGATTGGAAAGATAAGGTCAGTACCAATATCGTTGCAGTTGGCAGACCAAATGACTCTAATACCCGAGGGGATAGTGGAAGATGTGTAAGTTCGGGTAGATAAGTTTGTATTTCCTATAGACTTTGTAGTGGTGAATATGGAGGAGAACAAGGAGGTACCCCTCATCTTAGGAATACCATTCTTAGCAACGGGTAGAGCAATTTTAGATATACACGAGAGAAGACTCATGCTTAGAGTGGGTGATAAGACTATGACTTTTGAGATGAATGTAGAAACGAGGGTTAAAAAGGAGAAGCCAGCTGCAAGTGTTGAATGGAAAGTGAAGAGCTCAAGAGAGAAGGTTGCATTGAGTAAGAAAGATAAGTGTGGGGTGTACCCCAAGAAGGCTGAGAAAACGTTGTCTACATGGATGTGCGCATTGGTTCGAAGGCGAGGAAGGGATCCCGACTTCGACTCAGACACCTACTTGATATTCAGGGAAGTTTTCTTTATCTTTTGATTTTTACTTGAGTGTCATGGGGACATGCCACAACTTAAAGTATGGGGTGGGGGATAATGTATGTTGTATGTATATATGTTAGTTTTGTTAGTTGTAGTAGTTTAAAAATTGAAAAACCTTAAAAATTAAAAAAAAAAATTAATTTTTCCCTTCGACAGATATCATTCGATGGGTTTCTTGAGGGATTAAAGTCGAAAGAAAAAGACAAAAAGATTTTCTTTTGATAGGTAGTGTAATACTTTCCCCTTGGTATTTCTTTGTGCCGCGGTTCTTTTCCATAGGTTTTGTTTGAACCGGGTGTAGTTAGTTTTTATTTTGTAGCGTAGTAAAAAAAACTTTGTGCTGTGATTTAAATTGAAAGCAATATCTCTTGACTTTATCATGCATTGAAAATAGTGAGTGCTTTAGTTGTGACGCTTAGGCTTAGTTTTTGTAAGTACCTTAAATTGTATGATCTTAACTCGACTTAACTGCTTTGACTAAAGTGTCTTGATAGTCCAATCTTGAGTGAGTCACGTGCCATGTGTATGCGAGGTTTTGTGTTACTCTGTGCATTGCATTTGATGTCTAGAACTTGCCCCGTGTGTTTGCAAAGCAAAATAGTGGTTTTGTTCAGTCTTGGAAGTGGTATAGGCGTTTCTTCATTGAGCCAGTTATAAGCTTTTACCCACCTAATTGTTATATATCGTAGTTAACCCCTTTAAGCTTGTAATCCTATTTCTTTGGCAACCACATTACAAGCCTTACCCATTTGTTTGAATTGACCTTCTATTTGAACCTTGTACCTCTCGTGAGCACTTGAAATTGGATGAACTTTGTAAAAGTTGAAGTGTGGGGTGATGAATTTGGATTTTGAGTGGAACTATTGAATAAGGAAGAAGGTGCACTGTTTTGAAAAATAAGAGCCACTTGAATTAAAAAAGAAAGAAAACATAAGTTTATGATTTTGAAATTTTTTGCTTGATAGTGGTAACTCTTGATATAATTGTACTTAAAGAAGTAGGGATTTAATGTATGTTGATGTGAAGGTGGAGTTATGGTTTGACAAAAGTGTGGGATTTTGAATAATGAAATGTATGTATTAAAAGTGCTTAGGGAGGTGTAGTCACTCTTATATCTACATGTATCTTACCCATCCCGCATCCTACATTACAACCAATTAAAGTCCTACTTGATTCTTGATTGAATGAGCTCATATATAGAGTAGTACACTACGGGCAAGCCTATGGTTCATCTTTTGTAGCATATGAATGTTGTTTATGAGTGTGAGCGAATTCTTTCTATCCTGAGTTCCTAATTGTTCTTAATTTCTATTGTGTGTGGAACTACTCTCTATTGTTGTATAAAGACACTTGATTCATGAAGGAAAGATAATGTTGTTGACCTCTATGTTAGAGTAAGTGAGCGGGTTATAAATAATGCATGGTGCTTTTGAGTCAAATCTTGAGGCGAAGATGTTACACTATTGTGCTTAATCTATTTTAAATATTCTTGGTGTGATGAGTTATGAGAGTTGTTTAAAGAGGTAGTGTCTATATAAAGTGTAGCTTGATTGCTCGAGGACGAGCAATAGTTTAAGTGTGGGGTTGTTGATGGTACGTTATAATATCGTGTTCTAATGGCTTATTGCACTCTAATTTACTGCACTTTAATTGAGTTTGAGCTTTAATCGCTAGTGTTTTGCATTGAATGTGTGTTTTATGCCTTGTAAGAGGATTCCGAGCTATTTAGATGTTACGGATTGAATTAGAGTGATTTGGAGCTTTGAAGTCTGAGTAAAAGCCCAAGATATAAAGCCGGGATCACATTCGGGGATCGAAAATCATGCTTGGATATTAAAAAATCAAGAAAAATCTGTACTCTGAGAAAAAAGCACACCCGCGGCGCGTGGCACGGCTGCCCATTTTCCTGCTGTCTGACATATTTCAACTCTATGGATTTTTCCACTAATGCCCTGCATGGCGCGTCGCCCCATGCGGCGTGCCTGTGCAAATTGTACAAAGTAATTGTCCTATTTCGCGTAGGAAAGGTGATTTCATTTGGGCCCGACCTTAATTGGTATAAGTACATGGAATAACGATATTTTCTGGACTTTTTGACACATCTAAGACTTAAAGAGGCTAAGGAGGAGTTGGAGAAGCAAAAGCACAAGGAATTCATCATTCAATCCTCACTCAAGACACGAGTTTGGATCATTTTATGTTTTTCTTTACTTTAAACATATTAATCTATGGAGTAGTTCTCTTTAGGGTTTGATGAATTTGGTATTTTGATGATTGTTTGTGGATTATAACTCTAGTCTTTATGTATTGAATCGTTTTTGATGATTTAATTGTTGCATCTATATTCCCATGTTCATGTAATCGAGAGAGGCATAACTTGTGATATCTTTGCATTATCGTGTTGGTTGAGTTCATTAATTCTTCTTAGTAATCGAAAGAGGCTAGTTGAATTTTTGATTAAACCTAGTTAGGAGGATAATCGAGAGAGGTTATCCTAAAGACCAATCCACCACGCATTCTTGCATATCTTCACGTGCTTAATTTGGTTCATCTTGTGAGGTTGAGACTTAATCGAAAGAGGAGTTTCTACTAAACGTTTGAACTAATAATTGAGTAAATTCGAGAGACTCACTAAAACACTAGAAGTGAATTATCTAGAGTTAGATCCCAAATAATTATCTTGCACCTATCCAATCAACCCCTACTTTCTCCCACTGATAATTTCCTTGCTTACCTTGGTTTCCATTGTCATTAGTCAATATATATTATTAATTTATTGTAGTTTTAATCACATAAAGCTAAATTGTTGATCATCTTAGATATAACAATCTAGCTACAAACTACGATAATACTGTTTAACTCTAATCGTTGTGGATACGATATTATGCTATACTATCTTTGACTAGAGAACATAATTTAAGTGTGTGTTTTGCGCTCGTCATGATAACTAGAAGTCAACAATTTTAAATAGTCTAGAGTGTCCCATAGAAAGCATGTAGCTAAACAGTTTTAAGATTTAGGAAGAGTATTATTTGTGTCTATTTTATCCACCATATATAACGAGGAACTTTGTCCAATACCATTAAACAGTATACATCAACGCTTAACTTACAGTTCATGACTCAATGGAACATCTTAGACAAGATAATTTTTTTATGATATTTAGAAGTTATATTTTAAATTTGAGCTTATTTGGAGTAGAATTAGGTATTAAATAGTGTGTTAGATTGTTGAATCTGAAAAACAAGTTTATATTTCAGAATTTAAGATTCGAAATTTAAATTTATTAAGAGATTGAACTACTTGAGATTCAAATCTCTAAAATTGCTTTGAAAAATTGAAGAACTTCATATTTGATTTCTGAAGTTGCATTGAAGAGATTGAACTACTACTTAATATTCGAATTTCTAAAATTACATTTGAAAGATAGAAGAACTTCAGATTTGATTTCTGAAATTGTATTGAAGAGATTGAATTATTTTAGATCAAACAGGTACACTTTGTAAAATTTTGTGCAATACGAATATAACTTCAATGGTAGCCTCAAAAGTAAGTATATACGAAAATGCCCCTAGTTTAACTAATAGCTTGTTGTATAACCCGATTCATTACGTCTAAAAAATTAAAAATAATTGGAAAAATTAAGAAGAATAAACCAGGATCCCCCCCCC
>MCJB01015120.1:219966-240761 GCA_002018475.1 Nicotiana obtusifolia | reverse complement strand
CCCCCTCCCTCCCCTCCCAACAAACGTCAAGCAACCGAATAAATTTTAGCAAATTGTTTTCACCATAGGAACTTCACTATAAAACGGCCCTTGTTTTAATGGCAGGAATTAAGATGAGATTAAACTAAGAATAGAGTTGCAACTATTTTGTTTACCCGCAAGCTTCGTTTCCTTACAAGTCACACCCATCCCATATTTATGAATCTACCGGATTACTACTTCCTACAAAAGTAACAAAATTAACTTTTTTTTGACTAAAGTATGAATGATCGTAGATAGTATCTTCAATTCTTGTGGATTTCCAAGAAAGGTGACTTGAATTATCGGACCAAGGCATTGGAATCCATTTTACCTTTATACTTAGTCCAAGGGGATGAGATCATCGAATAGTACTATTGGTTAGTCCCATTATTCGTTTTCTCGATCTTTTCTGGTATATGTTAATAAATAAAGTCTCATTATCATCAAAACATATCTATTTTTATTTTTATACTATAAGCGGGAATAACAGGCAACTCATATCTGCCTGACATAAAAATATTTCTGGAATTTCATACCTAATATGTTTTCAAGAGATTGTACGTGCCAGCTTACTTCTTGTATACTCTTGATAAGATTGCTGGAAGTGTAGAGTCCACCTCAACTTACTGCAACATTTTAAAACAGCACTTACTCTTGATAAGTTTGGTGGAAGCTTAAAATACTTTTTTTTTATATTTTTCGCTTTGTGTCCGGTACACGTATTGGAGTCTGACTATATTCGGATTTGTGTCGCTTAGGGTCCCATTTGGGGAGAACCGCTCCCTACCAAGGATTTTTTCATACTAGGATTCGAACCCGAGACCTCTGATCAAGGGAAGAACAGTCTCATCCACTGCACCACATCTTTTGATGGTAGTTTTAAATCCTTGGAACGAAGTTTAAAGACAATTATAGTGATTAAAATGGCAAAGAAAAGACCTGTTAAAGTCTGTAGTAAGAGGATTCCTTTTTTCAGACTATGGGAATGAGTTTATTTGGGGAATTAAAGAAAAGAGTGTTTTGGTACGATTGAGAAAAAAAGTGTGTGAAATTTCATGGATCGACTAATAACTAGTACTTTAATCTCATAAATTTCACACAAATAATATACTTTAATTTGATCCGTATTAACTTAAAATGTATAGTTAACATTTGTTCCCATCAAGTTTTCTTTTTAAACATAAATTTCTTCCCGCCATTCAATTTTTAAGAATTTTCCTCCTCCAATAAAGTAATAGTAGTAGTAGTAGTGGTATAAAATTTCATAATCAATAATTGAAGCTAAAATCATCCAACTTTAGTATATGTATTTCTATAAATCTTATAAAAGTAACATTAAAATCCTTCTTTGAGTAAATTATTTTTCTGAGTAAAATAGAGTCTGATTTGACGTAAAACCGAAGAACAAGAGTCCTCTTTTTCTACTATTTCACATGTAAATAGTTTTAATTAGGTTATATCCCCTTCCCTAAAAAAATAAATGTCATTTTATTTAGTTAAGTATATTTGGCCAAAATAAATATTGCTTTGGGAAATTAAAACGACATTAGTTATGTATTTTCAAATCTATTTTCGACCTAAGAGTAATTTGGCTAATTTTAGTATTTTTTGAAGATGAACTCGATCTAACTCTATCATACACATCTTTACGGCTCTAATATTTAGGTAATAGTGTTATTAAGCCCATTGCGAAGCTTGGACTATCCCTTACTAGTATTGATTGACATGCTATACTAATTTGTCTTTTTACAATTAAGCTTTTCCTTTAACAGACGAATATGTATAGTAAGAGAAGACAGGGTTAAAGTTATAGTAATTGACAGAGATACATTTGCAAGTTACTCATCCCCTATTCTTCAGTGTAACTATCCTTGTCATATATTGGGTATAATTTGGTATGCTTAATATTCAATTTATTATGTAATGGTTTAAATTAGGGGTATACAAATGGAATCGGTAAATTATACCAAATTAAAAAGTCAAATCAAATTGATTAAAAAATCCGATTAGATTTGGTTTGGTACTGAATAAAAAATTCGAACCGAACCGACATATACATATATAATTTTATATATATACTTTTAAGACTTTTCAAAAAAAAAATTCTTTAAAAAATGTCTAGAAATATATGGGTTTCTCTTATGGGATGTAATATTTAGTTAAATATGAAGTGCTCTATTTTTATTAACTTTAAATAATGGGTTGTATGATCATTTTCTTATCAAGTGTTAGTGAAATGCGACAATCTCTTTGGTCTCCCATATTCATATGTCATGATTTATTAAATTCTTATTATCTTTTTTAAATTTGAAGTGGTATTTCGATAATTTCAAAATTATATAGAACATATCATTATATAAGTATCATATTGATTTTTTATGTTATTAAATTCAGTTAACTTTAAAAAAATGTACATCAACTAAAAATTATTGTCAGACGACTAGAAAAATAACTATCACATGCTACTAAGAAAATTCTCCAAATCGATATAGTTGGTTTGTTTCGATTTTGATAAAAATCGAACCAATCCGGTCCATATTCACCCCTAGTTTAAACACATTTCGATTAATAATTGTTTATAATATATGCCATATTTTTTATTTGACTCTTCAATCAATATGATAAGATCACGATCTGTCATCGGAAGCATATGGGGTTATGTGTAAATATCTTTGAATGAAGAGGACTAACTGGAATATCATATAAAGAAATATTATATTAACAACATTTCAAAGAAAACAGTCAAATGCTTTAAAAATCACAACTTAAATTGTATTATCACGAATTCAAATATGAGTATCCTTGAAAGCCGGTAAAAAGAAACTCCTTATATGGGTTGAAGAAATAACATTAAAAAAATAATTTAATTTAAGAAGTTGAAGAAACAAAAGAAGTCTATTAATTTTGCAAAAGTACAAGTAGCTCATCTTAATTTTCTCCACCAAAACCAATCAGTCTCATCTGATGCATGTTTTATAAAAGGACGTTCGTGAATTAAAACACTATTAGTTACTTTTAATTTAGCTTCTCATGCCATTAACGGGTGCTTACTCCAAAAGCCAAAAGAAAGGAAATACTATCAGTGACTCTTTTTCTTCTTGGTTATGAACTCCTCTTCTTGAAGTTTCCAAGGATCATTTCTCATTTTGTCCATATCATCATTATGGAAGGACCATACTAATTTTTCTATATATATAGTTCTATTTTTATCGAATGTTTCCCAAGGACTAGAGAGTCCTAATAGGAAGAATCTTTTAATTATATAAAGTCCTCACTCCTTAATATTGCTCTCTTATTTCAAATTAGATATTTTTGTTTAACTTTATATATCAAGAGATTATTAAATAAGTGAATAGTTTTCTTTACAACAAAATTGCTTTAAGTAAAACATGTGAAAGATAATATTGGATGTACGAATAAAGTCTCACATTGGTAGCTGAAAAGACCGAGAATCTACATATAAGATGTAGGAATATCTTAAGGTAAGGCCTGGGAAAAATCATGCGAGCTTGGTCCAAAGCGGACCATATCATATCATGTCAAGCGTATCTTCGGGCTAGTTGAGCCCAACAAGTGGTATCAGAGCCCACGTTCAGCAGGAGGAGTATGGTGATGGCAGGATGATGGCGCGGGGCTCGATTTCTTTACCCTTATGAGCTTGGAGGTGCACACTCAAGAAGAAGATAGTTGTGGACTTCGGTTGCCATAAATCGATGTGGGTGGCACATAGTGAATCTAGAAAATTGACCCGTGAATCGTAGTAATGAGCCACGAGAAACTTAGTTCGAGGGAGAGACCCGTGAATCGTGATAGTGGACCAATGTGAAACTTAGTTCGAGTGGGAGATTGTTGGATGTGCAAATAAAGTCCCACATTGGTAGCTGAAAAAATTGGAGGTCTATATATAAGGTGTATGTAGGGGTGTACATACAAACCAATTGTGTCGGATTATTAAATCTAAAGACCAAACCAAACCAATAAAAATTATTTTTTTTAATCTCGTTTTTTCTCGGATTTTTCGGGTTTTCGGGTTTTTTTTTTTTTTAATATCCAAATATTTCTTTAATCCTAGTAAGACAGAACTATATAAGGTATTTTTTAATAAAATAACATGCATAAATATGAAATGAGTCATGGCATTGTACTAAAATATTCAACGATAAGATAATAAAATCGTATAAAATAAATATTATTAATATGCCATAACGAAAACAAACATAATTTAAAATTAAGTTGCTAAAATAAGTACGACTAATAAGTACTATAATTTACATGACTATATACTAAAATAAAAATATGATGCATTTGATCTTAACCATGGAAAAACAAAAAAATAGATACCCGACACTATTTTCATTCATAGTACAATTGAATTGAATGTTTTTTTATTAGCATTAGTATTGATTTAATTTTGATTTAGGATTTATTTGAGTTACTAACATTTATGGACTATAAAACTTATTGGAGCATCCAAAAATTATAAGTCCAAGATTGAAATAATACGTTAAAATATAAAACTATGAAAAAGCTTAAGAAATATTTATAAATTACACTACAATAAATATTTTTATGTATTAAATATATTTAAAATTTCTATACTTCTAATGTCGGGTTGGTTTAGTTTCGGTTTGATTTTTTTTTAGTTAAAACCAAATCAAACCAATTATAGTCGAATTTTTTTTCCAACACCAAACCAGATCAAACCAAACCATAGCCAAATTCTTTTTTCCGGTTTTCGGGTTGGTGCGGTTTGTCGGTTTCATTTGTACACTCCTAGGTGTATGGATCTCTTAATATTGTGAGGCCTTTTGGGAAAAAACCGTGCGGGCTTGGTACAAAGCGAACAATATCACACTATATTAAGAGCACTTCAGCGGGATGACTATGGCGATGGCTGAGTAATGGTGCGAGAATCGATTTGGAGATTCACACATAAAAAGAAGTTAGTTGCAGGCTTCGGTTGCCACAAATTCTCTAACAATATGGGTGGCACATAGTGAATCTCATAAATAGACTCGTGAATCGTGATACTGAGCCATGTGGAACTTAGTTCGAAGGGAAGATTGTTGGGTATGCGAACAAAGTCTCACATTAGTAGCTGAAAAGACTTGGAGTTTACATATAAGGCATATGAATCTTTTAATGGTGTGAGGTCTTTTGGAAAAATCCGTGTGAGCTTGATCCAAAGCGCACGGATCTTATGTGTACAGTTATATAATTTAACAAAATAAATACAACAAGTTTCATGTAGGTCCTTGTGCAATATAATCCGTCAAAAGTACCATTCTAAAGAAGATGAATAGTCTCTTTTACGATTAAAAAGTATATGGCTAGCTATTCAATTAATAGAAAAAGTTCAAATATTTTTATTTTTATTTTTAAAAAGACCTGAAGCACGACACACAAAGATGGTGATATCCATGTTTTCGTCTATTAAAGCAAAGGTCGGGGCCTGATTTTCAACCCCGTATGAGCACTTAATTTTTTCCTAATGCAATCGCTCCTAATAAATATTTCAAAATAATTTTCTTTAATTGTAGGAATTTTTCTTCATTTTTATCCAATTTGTTTTGCATTTGTTCATGCATGTTTGGAAGTGTTTTAAAACAATAGAAAATCATAACAAATGTTCAATTCTTCATTGCATAACATTTTAGATCTGAATTGCATTTAGGATTTAATTACATCGTTAAATGCATTAGTTAGGTTAGTTAATTAGTTAATTAGTGGCATTAGTCTATCATTAGGTAAAATAAAGAAGGAAAAGAAAGAAAGGGTCTGCAGAATTAGGCCAAATGAGTTTAGGCGGCCCAATTACCTTTCAATCCACATGAAATTCGCCCCAGCCTACGCTCAAGTCCAGTCCATGCCCCTATTGAACCAAACGACGTTGTTTGGCCATCAATCAATCCTCATCCTCCGTTCCACTCGATCCAACGACCAGGGACTCCCTATCCCAATTCCCTTAAAGAGACGGATACCCCCCTTTGGAAAAACCCTAATGATTCCCCCTTCCACACTCTGAGAACAGACCCCCTCCCCCAAATCAAAACCCTAGCTGCCCGCCTCCCCTTTGTCACTCTCTCACCTGCACCTCATGCACACACACAGTCAATCACACACGCCTAAGTCTCTAGTAATAACTGAAAACTACAGAGTTCACATCTGAAATTAAAGGTTACAAAGCTGAGTGCAATCTCATTTCATTTTTCACATTGTTTTTGGGGAATTTCAGAGTTTAATAGAGCTGTAGAGCTTGTTTCGAGTCTAGAAAGTTGATTTAAACTTAAACTATTGTTTGCTACTGTATGTTGCTGAATTTGTGGGCTGTTTGATAGGCTGAGCTCCAACTTTCATCACTTAGCATCTCTTTAATTTTTCCAAGCTAATTGCTGCACAGTCAAGTATCCATCTAAAACTGTACTTTCGAATTTGTTCTAATAATAAAATGGCAGAAGTATTCGTTATCTTGTTAGTTTCTGATTTGTCTGCTCGTTTGTCTTGTGATTACTCTGTTCGGATAAGACGACTTAATCGTTAATTAGTTAAAGCTTCGCTGCTTGTTTTCAGATTACCACTATCATGCAAAATTGTCTAATGAACATAGGTTAATTTATTCAAGTTGTATGAACCTGTGATCCAAAGTAATCATGATTAACCTTCCCTGAAATCACATTCATGCTTCTGTGACCTGCTGATTCTTTTGGTAAATTGGGTCTGAAATTATTTGATGAAGAGTTCATATGAAGATGAGTTCCATACTGCTTAAACGAGAAATCATCAAAGCATTATTGTTGGTATTAGTTGTTTGGTGTTAGAAAGCCACATGAACTATGGGTAAGAATACATAGTGAGACCCTGCTTATAGCCAGTAGCTTGTTAGAGTCCTCAGTGGTAAGCAAAGATGGAGGTTATTGTGTTTAACAATGACATGATAAGAATTTCACATTCATAAAGCTTCCATGTTCAAACTGGGAATATTTGAAAGGTCAGAAGAGGTAGAGTGTTGAACCCATAAGTCTTAAATGTGTTTAGCCTTGAAAATTTAGTATCAAAAGTTGAAAAAGAATTGAAGTTCAGATACATCTATAAAAGATCCCTTTTGTTCTTAGCTCATCTTACAACAATAGCTTGATAAATGTTGTTTACAGATCCCCTCTTCTCTGTTAGCTTGCTTTCAAGTGTGATTCTATGTTGTTTATCAACTGTTATGGTGTCATTGGGCCATTGATGTCGAGTTGTTAAAAGAGAGATCGATCAGATTTTTTATGGGTGGCCAACTAAAGCAATCTTGTGTAGATATGCTAATTGCTTCTCTCGTTTTTGAAGTCTGTTAGAGATTTGGTTCCTTGTACCATTTCTTAAATGCTTTGAAAATTAAGCATCTCCTTGAGCCCAGATTAGAATAAGTTTTGATAAAGTAGGATAAATATAACAGCAAAAGGGTTTGGGTGTTAGGGATAACTGATAAATTCTTGGCCCTACAATAATCTCAAAGTTTAGGAGGAATAATGAACACCGTTAGAGTGTTTTAGGAACGTTTTAAATTTATTATCGTGATTATGTACACGTTCGCGTGACATAATTATGATTCCAAAAATAAATCAATGTACGCGTACGTGCGACCTTGGCCAACCAATCTTAACATTAGTAAAGCGTGATTAATTGTGTACACATACGTGTGATATGATTTTAACCGCCCCAAATAAAACAAATTTACACACATGTGATCCGTTTCCAAGATAAATCCATAAATGCCATAATTAAAAGCGATAAAAGGGTAAATACACATAGGTTCTAAAAATCTGTAATGAAACAATTAACTAAGCCAGGCATGCTAAAGCGACTGTGCTAAATTTAGGGAATCCGGGAATGCCTAACACCTTCTCTCGGGTTAATAGAATTTCTTACCCGGTCTTTCGGTTTTTGCGAACTTTAAAACAGAGTCAAATTTTCTCGATTTGGGATTTTAAAATATACCGGTGACTGAGGACACCATAATAAATATCCCTAGTGGTGACTCTAATTAAATAAATAATCTCATTTCAAATAATGTCACTTTAATTGAAAAAACTTCCCTATCCCTCGGGAAAAAGGAGGTGTGACACTAACGGTTAGACCAAATCCATTATTGACAGGGTCAACCTATTTCTGGTTGAGTACATAATTCCACATATTATTTTGTGTAAATATGCTTGATTTATAGCATGTTCTGCCAAGCCGCAAAAATAGCTTATTTTAAGAAGTACTTTTTTTTAAGTGTTTTTTTCAAAAGTACTTTTGGTAAAAAGAAGTTTGTGTTTGGTTAATTAATTTGAAAAGAGCAGCACTTAATTTTTGGCCAAGGTTTTAAAAACTACTTTTAAGTATATTTTTCTCGAAAGTGTTTTTCAAAAAAGTGCTTTTGGAGAGAAGCTACTTTTTTCTGCTTCTCCAAAGCTGCTTCTGCTTCTCCGAAATTACTTATTTTTCCTTCCAAAAGCTTGGCAAACACTTCATCTTTGAGAAAAAGCACTTTTTTTGAAAAAAAAAAATTCTGGAATTGAAGAAGCTTGGTTAAACGGAATATTAGACACGAAATTTTAAAAAGAAAAAAATACTTCTAAAATTTATAATTATATGTCACGTGAATTGTATCGCTATAAAATTATTATGCCGTTAAAGATAAATTCATGACAAAGTAAATGTCTAGAATAAGGAAGTGCTTTATATCCTGCTTGGCCAAGTATCTAAATTCAGTTTATTTTTGAAAAGTATTTTTTTTAAAAATGTTATTCTCAAAAGTACTTTTGTCGAGAAACAATTCATGTTTGGCTGAATAATTTGAAAAGCACTTCTGAGCAGTAATTAGTGTTTGACCAAACTTTTAAAAAGTGTTCATAAATGTATTTTTTCAAGTGCTTTTCAAAAAAGTGATTTTGAAGAGAAACTACTTTTTTTTTGGATCTCCAAAATTGCTTATGTTTCTACTCAAAAATAATTTTTTTATTTTAAAAATTTGACCAAACACTTTAATTTTGACCTTAAAGAAGCTTAACCAAACATTCTATTAATTAGCTAGGGAGTTGATAAAATGGAAAATGAGATTAGAGACAAATAGAGAAAGATATCCAAATAATAGATGTGGTGGGAGCTGATAAAGATTGCATATTGATGAGACATATTTATGTCTGATCTAATGTTTTTCATCGGACCAAAAGTATATGTTTAAGACTTTGCATTTTTCTTCTAACAAAACTCCACTAGTTTTAGTATTAATTACCACATCAATATTTCCTATAAATAGTATATCAGAAGACAAGAATAGAAATTAAAGAGCCTGCAACTTTGGTATACCTCATTTTTTTAATTCAATTGTATACAGCAGCCTATCAGTAACTAACATGCATAACTACTTTATCACAACATTAAGATAGGAAAAAATAATGAAGGAAAAACGTGGTGGGAGTTAGTGTAAACAAGTCTTCTTCCTTCTTATCTTGATGTACTTGAAAGAAAATTCCATGGACAGCATTTTGATTATTTCCTCTCTACAAAGATGGGATTAGATAAGGAATCTTTTTCCTCTTTTTTATGTTTTTTTTATCATCTCAAATGAGTATTTTTTTTTTGTTTGTATTTGTTGTTTCTTTTATCTTTAATAAGTCAAGACTAAAACGAGTAAGAATCAAGAGAAGACAAAAGAATAAGGTATTGAAGGTACGCCAACAAAAAGTAGTTTCTTTTCTCGTGGATTGATCGAGCATTATTTGACTCATAACATTATCTTTTTTCAAAAAATAATTAATGTCATGACTGAAAATTAACTATAGGCCGTGATGACGCTTAACATCGCCGTTAGGCAAGCTAACACTTGATTACTCATTTTATCATTTTTAAAATCATAAATCTCTCTTGGATAATGAGGTTAGTGCATTAAAATAAATCGTAATTACGTACAGTTTCGTTAAAATAATAAGTGAAAGTGAATCGGTGTAAAATAATCCATAACAAGTTCTAGAACACCCGAGAACCCGGTGTCACAAATACATGAGCATTTACTAAGGAGTACAATAATAATAATACATTTGTCCAGAATGTAAATAAGACAGGATAAAATAAATAGTACGATAGAGACTTTATGGACTGCGATGCGTAGCATGGAATGCAGTTCACATAAAGTCTCCTCAACAGCTGCGCCTACGCGCCAAGATAATCGCCAAATGAACCTGTCAGATCCTGCACATTTAGTGCAGAAGTGCAGCATGAGTACGTAAATCAACGCGTACCCAGTAAGTATCTAGCCTAACCCCAGAGAAGTAGTGACGAGGGGCCGACATCGACACTTACTAGTGGTCCAATAAATCAACATGGTAAATCATAACAGATAAGAAGCACAACAGTAGTAGTAAATTAACTGTAATTAACACAATCTTCCAGAATTTCCTTCTGACGATATCAATTTTTAAATCTCGTATTCTATCTTAATAGCTTAGAAATATCAAGTATCAATAACAAACGAATAAGAAATACTATATAAAATGCAAGGCATCAGTGGACGGAAAATCTCGTGAATATTCGTATTGCTAGCGATATAACGCACGATTATGCCTAGGTAGTACGGCCTGATCTCAGAAAGAGTATGATACTGCCGACGCGATTGGCCCGATCCCATGATATCGTGTACAGTCGAGGGTCGAGCGGCACGAACTATAGATGCATCTATTATACAACCGAGACGAACAGCCCACTCCAATGAGAGTGTGGCACATAATCCTGGCGAGGTGTTTGGCCCGCTCCACAAGAAAGGAAAGGAATTATTGAATTATGAGACACGAGCTTATGATAGTATATGAACACATGGTGAGTATAACCTTTACCGCTTCTCAAATTTCTTGCCAACAACTCTAGGTAATAAGGCTCGGCCTAACATGTATGCATGTATTTCTAAATCAAGTTCAATTATATTTTCAATTAATTTAAGCCAGCAGAATGAATTCAAATATTTCAAGTATTACATGGTAAAGTCCTAAGTCTACCATGACATATACATGCTTTAGCTACGTACGTACTCTCGTCACCTCGTGCGTACATAGCACCCACAACTATAGCACATAATAATTACATCACCTAGAGAGTAGTTTCCCCCACACATGATTAGACAGGAGATTTACCTCACTCCGAATTTCCATAACCGGCTTCAACGCTACTCTAGCACTCAACTCCAAGCCAAACGTTCCGAAACTAGTCAAACAACGTGCAAATCAATCAAAATATACTCACATGCTTACAATTTAACAATTTATCTTAAACAATTCCAACTCCGCCTTGAAAAGTCAATAAAGTCAACCCTCGAGCCCATGTGCCCTGATTCCGTAAATTTTCAAAGGTAAACTTTACACATAACATTACAAACTCAAATATATGATTTATTCTCAATTCCATGTCCAATTTCGTGGTAAAAATTCAAAAATACCAATCTCTAGGTCTTCTCTTAAAATCCCACAATTTTCATATATTTTTTTATGTATTTACAAGCCCAAATTCATATATTTAACTCCCAACTTGTAGAAATTACTTACCTCATGATTGACGATGAACATGGCACTCCAAAATCACTCCTAGGTCGGCTCCCATAGAAGAAATGAAATGAAAATGAGCCAAACCCACGTACTTAAACAAGTCTCCTGCCCAGCGATCATCGCACCTGTGGTCACTTGACCGCTTTTGCGGTTCCACAGGTGCAGCTAGAAATTCCGCTTCTGGGGTTCCCTTCAGGCCTCTCCTCCTCCGTATCTGCAGGCAGGCTTTCGCACCTACGAAGGCACACCTGCGCCCGTTCCTCCGCTTCTGCGGAACTTCCTCCCCCTCCCCCATTTCGCTTCAGCGTCCAACAGCCCGCACCTGCGGGCTCGCAGGTGCGGTGGATTTTCTCGCACTTGCAATCCAGCTAACCTCACTCCCCTTCGCTTCTGCGACCCCTTTTTGGCTGCTTCTACTAGCTCGCACCTACGGCCCTTTGCACGCAAGTGCGATTGCACCAGATCTCAGCCGCCTCAACAATTCTTTCAAGCCCAAACTCGATCTGTTTCCAATTTGATTCACATCCGAGGCCCCCGGAACCCCATCCAAGCATACCAACACATCTCAAAACACGATACGGATTTAGTCGAAGCCTCAAACCATGTCAAACAACATCAAAATTACGAATTGATGATCGAAACCTTTATTTAAACTTTCAAACAGTCAAACTTCGCCGCACGCGTATGAATCACACTTAATCTTTCCGGAATGACGTCAAACTTTACGCGCAAGTCATAAATCAAAATACGAAGCTATTCCAAGGCTCGGAACCTCAAACGGACATCGATAACACCAAATTTCACTTCAAATCAAATTTCAGATATTCTTAAAATTTCAAAATGTTAAATTTTCATAGCAAGCGCCGAAATACTCTCAGACCACCCGATACTCAACCTGAACATACGCCCAAGTCTCAAAAAACATCATACGTACCTATTGGAACCTTTGCGAGGTCATTTACTCAAAAGTGAAACCTTAGTCGATTTTTCCAACTTAAAGCTTCCGAATTCAGAATATTCTTTCCAAATCAATTTCGAACTTTCCAAAATTAAATTTCGACTACGCGGTGCAAGTCATAATACATGAAGTGAAGCTACTCAAGGCCTCAAACCGCCGAATGACACACTAGAGCTCAAAATGACCGACCGGGTCGTTACATTCTCCCCAACTTAAACATACATTCGTCCTCGAACGTGCTAAGAACTGCCCTGGAGTTGCCCCCAAAATCACCGTTCAACACCTTGTGCACCTACCCGTTCCCCCACAACCCAGTTGGGCCCATTAGTTCTAGCCAGACTGAAGATCCTTCCTTTTTTTAGTCAATAAGCCTTAGAGCCAAATTCCAACCTCCGAATTTCTCTACAAAACCTGATTCTAACATACGAACACCGTATCAATCACTACACACTGTACCAAAACATGATCATGTACCTATGCTAAAATCAAACTATGCACCACATAAGTCGGTTGCCTATTTTAACACCCTCTGATCACAATAGCTGGAATTTCAAGAATCGGATGCTCGCAATACACCTCCTAACACATATAAGCCCTGTTCCAACTCTCGTAATACTGCCACGAGGGAAGAGATAACCACCTGCCAAATCAACAAATCATGGAGTCTCTCGTCATGACACGGACCATTACCTTATTATGAACTGAATAACGATATTTGCTCTTTCATATACCTTATAAAGATCTGATTGCACTAATTTCAGGTCAAATAAGCTTGTCTCACCCAGTACAAGCTGCTCAGGCAATAAGCCACCTCAAACACTGACCAAGATCTCATATGACGCTATTAATGCACTGACAAGCCACAACTTGAATATGACACATAAAGAGGAACGAACTCTAGAAAAGAACTACCCAGTCGCGTAACGAATAAAACAGTCGAACAGATGCTATGAACCCTTCTCAGAGAATGAGAAACAAAATGCACAAGAATAGATATAGGGAACCGTACTCAACATCTCACTGTTGCGGCGTGCAACCCGATCCACACATGGTACCATTGCAGCGTGCTACTCGATCCACACATGATACTGTTGCAGCGTGCAACCCGATCCAAATAACATACACGTGGCGGAGTGCCACCCGATCCACACATAACCATAATAAGGAAATACCCATCAAGCCATAATGCATACACCAATAAAATACTTGAATATCGACCACAAGCACGCTAAGTGCAGAAACATAACCCTGGAGAGACAGATAGCGCCATACGCTACATTCACATTAGACAATCTTGCTCATATAACACCATAAGCCACACGGTTGGTCACAACACACCTGCAAATAATCAAGTTGTCTCACAACCCACATGGAACCATAGAGTTTTTACATGGAACAACTGACGACGGGAAATAACATTCAATGCCCAAAGGCTCCTCCATAAGCAATGCTATGCCGAATAAAAACATCCAACTTGACGTAAAGCACACATTCACATTAGATCCACCAACGGACCTCAAGCCGATTCTGATCATACCATACTGGGATAGTAACCTTTCAAGGGTCCACAATAACCCTATCCATGACACACAAGAACAACCGTAATCAAGAAAAAGCTCACACAGTCCACAACCCAAGGAATAGAACGCCTCTCAGGCATAAACTCTCACATTAGCGCTAGTACCAGTATCTCCATACTTGGTTCCAATTATAACCATCAAGTGGATAACATGCCACATTTATACAATTTCCCCGTGAGGTACGCTCCCACGACCTTCCGCACCAGGTAGCAAAGTATGCACCTCTATACCACCAACTGTACTAATTCGGTAAAGCAATCAAGAATCTGCAAATCAATACACAAAGCCTCTTACACATAACACCGCTCTCAGGTGACACTAAAGAAAATGGCAGCTTAAACTGAACATCTGAATTCTCCCCTGCTCATCCGAGCTCGTGACATTCCTACCAACACCGAACAGCTCATTGTACCTATTATGTCGCTACGCGAGATTCCAAGAATTCATCATAACTCCTGAATCACCAATAGAACAAACACTTCATCGTCTAGAACCCCTTTCACTCCACACATTTCAGAGGAACGATGGCAATACGCAACTGAATTCCCATAATCGCAGAAAATACAGACCTCAAGTCGTGGTCTAAAACCGCCATAACTCTTCCGGGATCCATCTACATATAACAAGGCATTGTAATAAAAATCCCTTAAATCGATCAATTTACGGTGGCTATCGAGCCCTCACATACATCGACGAATCACCTGTATAGCTTACACACCAAAGGAACTGATCATTAACATAATCACACTGATTCAAACCATTACTAACCAACCCAACTTCTTCCAATTTACTCTTGAATTGCCTTAAAAATAATAATAGCTCCATTCAAAACATAACGAACTCGATCAGCACTCTTCCCGAGTGACCCGAATCATGAGACCACATCGTCTCGATACTCATGAACCATCTTATACCCTCCTTATGCGCACAATAGCATCTCCAACTGGTATACCCATTCTGAAAGACCTTCCGTGCTATTTCTCCCATTCTTCCATTACTACTTCGCTGACCTGATGATAACATAGAAATTCCCAAAGTATTCTTCATACTCTGCTGCAAAATCCTGATCTTCAACCACACAACGAACCCGAAATTCTTAGACACTGTGGCTACATCTTTGAACCCATTAAAACCACTATTGAGAGTCACCCGCTCTAACCTGGTCCCGAATATAATCAAAATCAAACGCTCTGTTAGCATATGAACACCCTCTCAAAGAAACAACTGGTTGAATTCGTTTCCTTGTACATCACATCCACAAGAAGCATAAACCCTGAGTCTTCCCAAAAACCTGAACATGAATCGATAGGGCCAAATATAGCACACATCCATTAAGTTCTTTGCCCGAATTACCCTTGATGTTTCCTTTTCTTAGTCGTAAATAATCCACTAATGCACCGATAACCAGAAACCGCACAAGCAGACAACCACGTGATCTAATCGTAGACTATGGGTTCCCTCACTTAGCTTTAAGCTACAATTAAATAAACCAAGAACCCACAAAGATTCCTCCTTCTTAATCACCATGATCTCGCACCTTTAATCCGCCAAATTACTCGAAATCTTTTGTTAAGCTTTTCATAAAGCACTCTGAATTATCAGCCACAATCGCACACTCGATCTCCTACTAGGTAGTAAGTAAAATTTTTCGTAGAAATTTCATCAACATCACGCAACCGCTAACATGCTCATAGGAGATAACCCACCTGTGAAATTTCATGACGACATCTTCCAACGATGCTGCACTAGGTACAACTGCCATAAATTCAGTAAACCCTCCTGAGCCCATACTCATCTACCAGTTGTGAAAGTCTGTTCATTCCCAAATGACATCGACTGAAAGTTCGTCAATGCGCTCCAAACTCGAAGTCACGTTGCATCCAAAAATGATAATCAAGTCTTCACACCCCCTCTCTATTTCAAGAAAAATCCTCTTTGCCATATTCAATCTTCCTCAGTGCAATAGCCTCTATCTCAAATAAAAATCCGTGGACCTAGTCACTTCTCACCACGATTCCTAGGTCATTTTAAACTTTTCTCAAGGCACGTGGCTATCCTACCACAGAATCCATATGCTAATCTGCCACTCTCATTTCGATTAAACCGTCTCCTTAATTGTTATTGTAATTCCAATTTCTTTGATTGTGAGAATTCCAATTGCCTTGATTATTTGAAGGTCTCCATTTTTGTTGACTAGGGCCTTGAAAGTTGTTTCTTCGCCCTTGAAATTTATTCACATATTGGACCTCTTCTTCTTGATCATTATAGGAATCATCTTGATCAAATCCACTATCATCTTGCACAAAATTATCCACTTTTTGTTGCACTTGTGGACTTCTTGTTCTTCTCTTGTTCACCATCATATTTACTCCCTCCATTGCATTGACTTGCCTCGGGTTTTGCTCTTGTTGAAGTTGAGCCTTTGCCAATTGGTTCATGGTGGTTGTCAACTCGGCTATAGCTTGTCCATGGTCATGTAACTCTTTATGAAGAAGAATCACATCAGGATCACCTTGTGGAATATTGGCTCTAGATTGCCATGCAGATGAAGCATCCGCCATCTCATCCAAAATATCACACGCCTCCACATAAGGCATAGCCATGAAGTTCCCACCAGCAAGTTGATTCACTACATATTGGTTGGTGGTATTGATCCCTCGATAGAAAGTTTGTTTAATCATATTCTCTGTCATATTGTTGTTGGGGCATTCTTTCACCATTGTTCTATACATTTCCCATATCTCATGTAGTGGTTCATTTGGCTCTTGTTTAAATGCTAGAATTTCATCCGGAAGAATAGCCATGTGCCCGGGAGAGAAGTACTTAGAAATAAATTTCTCAGCTAGTTCATCCCAAGTATGAATGGAATGATTTGGCAAACGTTCCAACCAATCTAAATCTTTCCCCCATAGAGAGAAGGGAAAAAGCCTTAGCCTCAAAGCATCCTCGGAGACATTTGTTTATTTGCTCCCCCAACACGTATCGACGAACCCCTTCAAGTGTTTATATGCATTTTGACCAGTGAACCGGTGAAGAACCCTCGTTGCTCGAGCAAAGTGAGCATCACGTTGGTTATTTGGAAGTTGCCCGCCCTAATACAGGGAGGGACTATAGCACTTGCTCGGCCTCGTCTATTAGCTTGAGGTTCAAGAGGGACCTCATTCATTTGATCATCCTCAATGTCCACATCTCCCAAAGCTACGTTTCCGAGCTCGTTGTTTGGCATGATTGCACCTACCACATTCACACGTTAGTAAAAAGAAAGGAAAAGAAGATATCCCAAAAACACACCTAAATATTTAGCTAACACCGTTTTTTAGCTCCCCGGCAACGATGCCAAAAATTGATCTAGTCCAATTTCACTCCTCAATTCGAGGTTATGAAACAGTAGATGCAATAATAATACCTAACAAGAGTCGGGGTCGAATTCTGCATGAGCTATAAGAGTGGGAGTTAGTAGTATATATCATAGCGTGTGAGTTTGTATATCTAAATTTGCACTTCCGCAAAATTGAGTTATTTTAAAGTCTAATTTAAACTACAATTGCAATTTAAGAAGTAGAACTAGGAAATTATTTTTGTTGCTTTTCAAATGTTGTAAAAAGCCTAGGCTATGACGTTCACCTTGGTTTTTGCCTAATGGGATATAAACTTTAAAACTTATTTTATTGGTCGGGGTGTATTATAGCTATAAACACTCAATTACCCACTCAATACCTCTCGGTCAGAAAGTGATTTTGCCCAATTTGGCTTTCTCAAGTCCAAATAGGTATTGAACAAAATGGTTGATAAAAGCTCAAGTCGGGTTGTTACTATCTCTAGGTTCAACACTTTAATTGGGCTTATCAATCTCTCAATTGACGCAATTTCTTGTTAGCCAAGTTTTCCTAGACTAAGTCTCTCTTTATCAAGTAGAGACCAAGTCAAATAGGCATGAACTAATGTTTGCAACCATTAATTCCACAGATAAAAGCAAGAACAAGACTAAATAATAAACACCCAAACATAAACAAGCAATAAATTAAACACCTATTAAGTTTAGACCCTAGGGTTCGGTCGCAACCCTAGTGAAAATCTAGCTACTCATGCTTGGAATGGAAGAAATAGAAGAAGAAATAATAATTAAACTCATATTGCTAACTTAAATGAGAAAATCTATGTTCAAATAGCTCAAAACATAAAAAGCTACTAAATAGAGTAAGAAGAAATGGGTACTGTAGCAACTGATATCAAAAGTTAACCTAACAATGTGAAACTTGTGTATTTATACAGGGCTAAGAATTGAGGACAAAAATGCCCTTTTAGAGGTTCTGCGGCCGCACAATTCCATGTGCAGTCCGCACTTTTCTTCAGCTTGACAGGATTGGAAGTCTGCGGCCGTATAATTTTGAACTGCGGCCGTACTGCACTCTTTCTGCGGTCCGAACTTTTACATGTGCAGCCGTACCTTGCTCTTCTGCGGTCCGCACTTCTACATGTGCAGCCACACAACTCTTCTTCTGCGGCCGCACAATTATTATGTGGTCCGCACTTCTGATGGTCTTGAAATGCAGACTCTCTGAATTTTGCTCTGACCCAATTTTTGCGGCCGCACAATTCATGTACGGACCACACTTTGCACCAGTCTCGGATGGATTTTCCTTCATAACCTGCGGTCGCAGATGATATTTTGCGGTCTGCACTTTTGAGATTTTGTGTGTTTTTTTTCCTTGAGTTCAGATTACTCCTTCTTGAGTTGGATTTCATCTCGGGAGTTCTTCTTCTAGTATTCCTGCAATTAAGCACATTTCATCAGTTTTTGGGAACACAATTAAACGCTTTTAGACTAAAACGAAAGCTAAAAGGCGCTAATAAGTAGTCAAAATCCCTACTTATCAACTCGCCCAAACTTAAGCTTTTGCTTGTCCTCAAGAAAATAAATTGGTTCTCACCTCTAAAAGTTAAGAGCCATTCCAGCAAATCACAATAAGTCATTCACACATCAATTGGGACCAATAATTACCAACAGCACTTGTGAATTATCAACAAGGCAACAAGTTAAACTTTTAAGCACAAATAGTTCTAATCTAACACTTGAGCATCAAGAGTTGACTTTATTTATCAAGGAAGCTCGCTCTTTTATGTAGTTCATTGTGGGTCCCAAACTCCTTCTCCTCTAATCTCCATTTGCCTATCTCACTTAGGAATTTAGCACTCGGTCCAAAGATTTGCGAAAGGTTCACTCATCTCTCTCAAAAAAATGTCACAAGTACGCCTTTAAGTACCATAGGCTTGCCCCTCATGTAGATCACTACTAATGTAAGCTCACTAGACTTGAAATCACATAGGGATTTTTTCGAATGTAATGAAGGCTTTTGGACTAAGGTTGGATATGCTATGATAGAACGGGTTCATCTTTCCTTAAGCACTCCATTTTCTTTTCTAGGCTCATGCTTTGCCAGTTCTTTGAGGAGGCATTTTCTTTTTCTTAGGGGAACTAGAGAGACTTAACATCACTTTTTCTTGTTCATGACATTCATTTTCTCCCTCTTTGATTTCTCCATGCTTTGTATCATTACTTTTCTTTGAATCCCTTCAACTCCTCAACTTATTCACTTTCTTTTTGCATTTTTCTTTTTGTTCCTTCCTTTCCTTGACTTTCCTTCTCTTCATTTCTTTTCTATTTTTGTTCCTTGATACCTCTTTCAGGTTCCTCGTCTCTCCCCTAATCGTACGTTTTTAGCCAATTTTTTCACAAGAGTGTTAAGGAAAGCTCGGGTGCCAAAAGAGAGTCACTACAAAACGGGTAAAGGCTTGTTACATGGTAATCAAATAAGAAAGGTTCAAGGCTCAAATGGGTTGACTAGGGATAACAATATTGGTGGGCAATGGAAACTTCAATGGTCAAGGAGGGCCTACAATCACTTCTCAAGCCAAGCAAAACTTACAATTTCGCCTAGAAACACATTCGGGGCAAATCTAGACCATTAGCACGGGTACTTGGACTTGCAACAACAACATCTCACCTTTCACGCAGTTGGATTATTAAAGAGGATAGAGTCAAGAGCCCACAACGACCATATTCAAGATTGAAAATCACTAAGGTTCGGTTAAACCACTCGATGATAGCCTAAGTCAACACAAGAGTCACAAGGTCACTAACTAGAGCTATTTCTTTCCAAAACTTTGTTTTTAACATAAGCATGCAGTTAAGTGTGTTGGTACCAAGTGAAGCATGTTTAACTCTTCGAGCATGACTCAATTAGGCCTTGTTATTCATTACTACTACTATTATTACCTAAACACCAAAACGGATTCAATCCCTTAAGAATGTTGTCATGCCATCCATCGTTGGGAAGAGTCTCCCGGTTCACACAAAAACCACCTTTGGAAAGAACCATGGAATTAAGAAAACCAAAAGCTTATTATCCACAAAGACATAAAAAGAAGCTATTAAATCAAAAAGAAGCTACTAATTCAAGAAGAAGACAAACGTAAAGATAAATAAGCTATAAAACAAAAGAACTATTGAAAACTAAACAAATATACATAATGAGAGATAAGGGGGAATATATACATAATGAGAAAGAGGAAGAAAATAATAATAAGTTAATTACAGGCCAAATGTCTCATAGTTATCAAAATACAAAATCATTAGAATGTGTCAAAGAAAGTCCCCCCTCCCCCCCCCCCCCC
>MCJB01015120.1:205906-219946 GCA_002018475.1 Nicotiana obtusifolia | reverse complement strand
CCCCCCCCCAAATAAAAATAAGCATTGTCCCCAATGCTTAACACATAAGAGTAAAAGAAGAGAAAGAGTGAAGAAAACTCCCTATGGCTCGGTGGCCATCTCTGTGTCCCCAATAGTGGCCCCGACCTCAGCCTCATCCAACTAGATCTCATCATCCTCAAGTCCGGGAGTGGCTGAGTTGGTGAACATCTGATGGACTGCCTCGGCAGTGTAAGCAGCAATATCTAGCTCTTCAGACTGGCCAGCTGGTGCTGTAGGTGTTTTTGGATCTGGGCCTGGGTGGTGCGGGTCCATTAACATCAAATGGAATATCACCGGCTACTGCAAGCTTGGTGTCCTGTCGTCGGAGCTTATTCATTGACTTCTTTGAGGCCTGTGACTTCCTCATCTTCTGCACTTCCTTGGACAGCTCTTCAATCACGGACCCATGTTGTACCAGAGTGGCCATAATAGTGTTTTGATTTTCCAGGAGCTTCTTCAAAGTTTCTTCAACTGTGAGGGGAATCTGGGGTGCCGGAATGGATGACTGTGCTGCAACATGACTGGATATGTCAGACAGCTTTGCAGTAGCTTTCTGCATCTAGTTATTGAGGCTTACCAGTGTGTGGGAGACTCACAACGCAGAAATAGACAAGAGGGAGTAGGCACCGGCTTCAAAGCCGAGGTGGAAGGCACTGAGGCTGAAGGTGGAGGCATGGCAGCTGCACTGGTAGAAGGCTCGGCTGAAGTGAATGGCATATCGGTTGTCTCTGTACCCACCACCGATGGCTCATCAGACTGACCTATGGTGGTATTCGGCTGACCCTTTCTCTTCGAGTTGTGTTCATCCATCAGAGAATACTTCGTGCCATAATCTTTGGGCTTTACCCGTGTATCCGTAAGGTATTCAGTGATGGTGTTGTGATAGGGGTATAAGGTATCATCTTGCCTGGCGACCGCTGACATGTTGGCCAACATCACAGCACCAACATTGATCGGGTACCGGGCCATAATAGAGGCGACTAGAACTGCCCGTGGAATAGTTAGGTTGGTTTCATTCTTCCACGGGTCTAGTCTGCTGCATAGGAAGGTCTGCCATCCCTTCGCCTTGAAATTTAGGGTGTTCCACTAAATAGGAACCCCGCGGTGGTCCATGGTGGTGGTGGCCCCCGGGCTGCAAGAAGCTCAGCTAGCCATGGGCGAGCTGCATCACCCATCGCCAGCTTCTCCAAATACTATACAGGCTCCACATCTTCAAACCCCAAATAGGAGTTCAGTGTGTGTTGGTCAAATCTCACCTTCAGATTTCTCACTTTGGTCCCTTTCTTTATGTGTGCCATATTGGCATAGAACTCCCGGACAAAATACTCCTTGGCGTCCATAACAGTCTGGGTGAACCACATCCACCCCTTCCTCTCTCGGAACTATCTCAACACTACTGGATTGTACTTGTCGAGATCTTTGAGTTGGAACTGTCGCTAAAGAGTGAGCGATTTCATCGGCCACCACCCACGGAAGCTGGTGAAGGCAGCTAGACCGATGAAACGGTCCTCCCAAACCTCTTTCTTCTTCGACCTCTCAAGGCCGGCAACTATAGTATCACCCCCTCGGCCATCATCCGGGATATCGTCAACAGTAGTCGCTGGTGCCTCGGGGACAGGTGTAGAAGAGGGCTCCGAAGCCTGACTGGCACCTCTCTGAACCCCCGGAGGTGTTACGTGAGGAGGAAGGCTCGTCCCGGAGTTGATACCTTCCCTGTGGCTGTGATTGGACAGCAGGCAGCTCTTAAACTGAGTCGCCCTCCAATGTTTCCTGAGATGGGGCATATGAACTAGATTAGGAGGGCTCTGGATGTCTTCCTCGGCCTGCTGTAGCTTTTTTGGTGATTATCTTTTGGAGGGCGAGGGATAAAGTGCTTTTGCTTCGACCTTTGGAAAGTTCACCCTTCCCCTTTGAAGTATCATCACCGCCACGAGATCTAATCATTTTCTGTAACAAGCAATAGCAGCAGTCAGTTGTAATTCAAATGCACACAGACAATATCACGCAGTGTAGAACATGAGTGCATAGTGGGGAAGTGCGGTCCCCACAATTACAAGTACGGCCGCATATTGGGTTATGCGGACAGCATAATTTGAACTTGCGGCCGCAGAAATTATACTGCGGTCGCATAATTTTTAGTGCGACCGCAGATTTAAAGTGCAGTCCGCATAATTATTATTGCAGACGCATATTGGACATCCCAAAATGTCAACTCTTTGAAGACAGAGAATAGGCTGTTTTGCGGCCGCACACACTTTTCTGCGGCCGCGGTGGGATTTCTTTGGTCCACACAATTTCAAGTACGGCTGCAGAATTTATTTGACCAAAGACCCTAAATCTCAACTTCTGCGGGCCGCACAATTTGAGCCTCGGGTTTTGCTCTTGTTGAAGTTGAGCCTTTGCCAATTGGTTCATGGTGGTTGTCAACTCGGCTATAGCTTGTCCATGGTCATGTAACTCTTTATGAAGAAGAATCACATCAGGATCACCTTGTGGAATATTGGCTCTAGATTGCCACGCAGATGAAGCATCCGCCATCTCATCCAAAATATCACACGCCTCCACATAAGGCATAGCCATGAAGTTCCCACCGGCAAGTTGATTCACTACATATTGGTTGGTGGTATTGATCCCTCGATAAAAAGTTTGTTTAATCATGTTCTCTGTCATATTGTTGTTGGGGCATTCTTTCACCATTGTTCTATACATTTCCCATATCTCATGTAGTGGTTTATTTGGCTCTTGTTTGAATGCTAGAATTTCATCCGGAAGAATAGCCATGTGCCCGGGAGAGAAGTACTTAGAAATAAATTTCTCAGCTAGTTCATCCCAAGTATGAATGGAATAATTTGGCAAACGTTCCAACCAATCTAAATCTTTCCCCCATAGAGAGAAGGGAAAAAGCCTTAGCCTCAAAGCATCCTCAGAGACATTTGTTTGTTTGCTCCCCCAACACGTATCGACGAACCCCTTCAAGTGTTTATATGCATTTTGACCAGTGAACCGGTGAAGAACCCTCGTTGCTCGAGCAAAGTGAGCATCACGTTGGTTATTTGGAAGTTGCCCGCCCTAATACAGGGAGGGACTATAGCACTTGCTCGGCCTCGTCTATTGGCTTGAGGTTCAAGAGGGACCTCATTCATTTGATCATCCTTAACGTCCACATCTCCCAAAGCTACGTTTCCGAGCTTGTTGTTTGGCATGATTGCACCTACCACACTCACACGTTAGTAACAAGAAAGGAAAAGAAGATATCCCAAAAACACACCTAAATATTTAGCTAACACCGTTTTTAGCTCCCCGGCAACGACGCCAAAAAATTGATCTAGTCCAATTTCACTCCTCAATTCGAGTTTATGAAACAGTCGATGCAATAATAATACCTAACAAGAGTCGGGGTCGAATTCTGCATAAGCTATAAGAGTGGGAGTTAGTAGTATATATCATAGCGTGTGAGTTTGTATATCTAAATTTGCACTTCCGCAAAATTGAGTTATTTTAAAGTCTAATTTAAACTATAATTGCAATTTAAGAAGTAGAACTAGGAAATTATTTTTGTTGCTTTTCAAATGTTGTAAAAATCCTAGGCTATGACCTTCACCTTGGTTTTTGCCTAATGGGATATAAACTTTAAAATTTATTTTATTGGTCGGGGTGTATTATAGCTATAAACACTCAATTACCCACTCAATACCTCTCGGTCAGAAAGTGATTTTGCCCAATTTGGCTTTCTCAAGTCCAAATGGGTATTGAACAAAATGGTTGATAAAAGCTCAAGTCGGGTTGTTACTATCTCTAGGTTCAACACTTTAATTGGGCTTATCAATCTCTCAATTGACCCAATTTCTTGTTAGCCAAGTTTTCCTAGACTAAGTCTCTCTTTATCAAGTAGAGACCAAGTCAAATAGGCATGAACTAATATTTGCAACCATTAATTCCACAGATAAAAGCAAGAACAAGACTAAATAATAAACACCCAACCATAAACAAGCAATAAATTAAACACCTATTAAGTTTAGACCCTAGGGTTCGGTCGCAACCCTAGTGAAAATCTAGCTACTCATGCTTGGAATGGAAGAAATAGAAGAAGAAATAATAATTAAACTCATATTGCTAATTTAAATGAGAAAATCTATGTTTAAATAGCTCAAAATATAAAAAAACTACTAAATAGAGTAAGAAGAAATGGTTATTGTAGCAGCTGATATCAAAAGTTAACCTAAAAATGTGAAACTTGTCTATTTATACAGGCTGAAAATTTCGGACAAAAATGCCCTTTCGGAGGTTCTGCGGTCGCACAATTTCATGTGCAGTCCGCACTTTTCTTCAGCTTGACAAAATTGGAAGTCTGCGGCCGCATAATTTTGAATTGCGGCCGTAATGCACTCTTTCTGCGGTCCGCATTTTTACATGTGCAGCCACACCTTGCTCTTCCGTGGTAGCACTTCTGATGGTCTTGAAATGCAGATTCTCTAAACTTTGCTCTAACCCAGCTTCTGCGACCACACAATTCATGTGCGGACCGCACTTTGCACCAGTCTCGGATGGATTTTCCTTCATAACCCGCAGCCGAGGTAGTACGACCAGATCTCAGAAAGAGTATGATACTACCGAGGCGATCGGTCCGATCCCATCATATCGTGTACACTGTCGAGGGTTGAGCAGCACGAACCATAGATGAATCTATTATACTATCGAGGCGAACGGCCCGCTCCCATGAGAGTGTGGTACATAATCCTGCCGAGGCGTTAGGCCCGCTCCACAAGAAAGGAAAGGAACTATCGAATTACGAGACACGAGATTACGATACAGTATATGAACACATGGTGAGTATAACCTTTATCGCTTCTCAAATTTCATGCCAACAACTCAAGGTAATAAGGCTCAGCCTAATATGTATGCATGTATTTCTAAATCAAGTTCAATTATATTTTCAATTAATTTAAGCCAGCAGAACGAATTCAAATATTTCAAGTATTACATGGTAAGGTCCTAAGTCTACCCAAACATATACATGTTTTAGCTACATATGGACTCTCGTTACCTTGTGCATATGCACCCACAACTATTAGCACATAACAATTACATCACCTAGGGGGTAGTTTTTGCCTCACAAGGTTAGACAGGAGACTTACCTCGCCGCGAAGCTCCATAATCGGCTCCAACACCTCTCTAACCCTCAACTGCAAGCCAAACGTTTCGAAACTAGTCAAGCAATGTGAAAATCAATCAAAATATACTCTCATGCTTACAATTTAACAATTTATAACAATTCCCAACTCCGCTCGAAAAGTCAATAAAGTCAACCCTCGGGCTCACGTGCCCGGATTCCAAAAATTTTCAAAAATAAACTTTATCCATAATATTACGAACTCAAATATATGATTCATTCTTAATTTCATGTCCAAAATTCATGGTAAAAATCCAAAACCAATTTCTAAGTCTTCTCTTAAAATCCCACAATTTTCATAATTTTTCATGTATTTACAAGCCCAAATTCATACATTTAACTCACAACTTGCAGAAATTACTTACCTCATGATTGACGATGAAAATGGAGTTCCAAAATTGCTCCGGCTCCCATGGAAAAAATGAAATAAAAATGAGTCAAACCCACGTACTTAAACAAGTCTTCTGCTCAACGATATATCGCACCTGCGGTAACTTGACCGCTTTTGCGATTCCGCAGGTGCGGCCAAAAATTCCGCTTCTGTGGTTCCCTTCAGGGCCTCTCCTCCTCCACATCTGCGGGCAGGCTTTCGCACTTGTGAAGGCGCACCTGCACCCGTTCTTCCGCTTCTGCGGAACTTCCTCCCCTTCCCCCATTTCGCTTCTGCGTCCAATAGCCCGCACCTGCGGCTCGCAGGTGCAGTGGATTTTCTCACGCCTGTGAATCCAGCCAACCTCACTCCCCTCCGCTTGTGCGACCCTTTTGGCCGCTTCTTCGAGCTCGCACCTGCGGCCCTTTCCACGCAGGTGCGATTGCACCATATCTCAGCTGCCTCAACAATTCTTCCAAGCCCATCGATCCGTTTTCAATCTGATTCGCACCCGAGGCCCCCGGGATCCCGCCAAGCATACCAACACATCCCAAAAAATGGTACGGCTTTAGTCAAAGCCTCAAACCACGTCAAACAACATCAAAATTATGAATTGACGATCGAAACCTTTCTTTAAACTTTCAAACATTTAAACTTTGCCGAATGCGTCCGAATCACACATAAACTTTGCGGAATGACGCCAAACTTTACGCACAAGTCATAAATCACAATACGAACTTATTCCAAGGCTCGGAACCTCGAACGGACATCGATAACTCCAAAGTCCACTTCAAATCAAACTTAAGAAATGTTTAAACTTTCAAAACGTTTACTTTCCATAATAAGCGTCGAAGTGCTCCTAGACCACCCGATACACAACCCGAACATACGCCCAAGTCCGAAATCATCATACGAACCTGTTGGAACCTTCAAATCCCGATTCCGAGGTTGTTTACTCAAAAGTTAAACCTTAGTCGACTTTTACAACTTAAAGCTTCCGAATTTAGAATTTTCTTTCCAAATCAATTCCGAACTTCCCGAAATTAAATTCCAACTACGCGTGCAAGTCATAATACATGAAGTGAAGCTACTCAAAGCCTAAAACTGCCGAACGACCTGCTAGAGCTCAAAACAACCGATCGCGTCGTTACAATTAAAGGTTGTATTATATATATCCACAATATCTTGTATTCCATTTGAATGTCCAAGAAATTAGAAATTAAAAATGATACATAGATAAGATATAGAAGAAAATCCAATCAGAGACAACTTCAGATTTTTCGTTCTTAGCGATGACATGAGACAACCAAGAAAGCTCTATGTTTGATTTGACAATAAGGAGGACACCAATAAGGGTGATACTAAAGTGGTAAGTATAAAGATTTTTTATTCGAATTATGAGTATGAAGATTTTTTTTGTTAGGAGACCTTTACCGCCAATATGAAAAACAATAAAAGGGAGAAAATTCAATGGAGTTGTATTTGGGGTGAGTTGACCGTTATTACTTAATTTATATTATTGAGATCTATGCTATGCACCTTCTATTCTTTTTTATTTGGGGGATGGGATACTATTCTTGGAGCTCTTTGTTGTTATAGTTTATGTGGGAAATGTAGAAGTTACAAATTTTTGGGATCATGAGTCTTTGTTTAGAGTCAATAATCTTTCACCCCCTCACCCCCCCTCTCCCCGTGTCACCCTCCACACACATAGAAAGACAAAATCTTAATTATGATATGTACTCGTAAAGGAACTAAACAAAGAAAGTTACTATCTAGAATAGGAAATTCTTGATTTCGGCAGCCTTGTTCTAGTCCAAAATTTTCCCAAGTTCCCTTTCCAAGGCAAGCCCATGTTTGAAATAAAACTTTTTAACCTGTATGGTGATCACTTGTAGGAATGACATAATGCTAATTTATGTTCCAAACGGTCAAGGAAGCATCGATTTTTAATCTCATTATGACTTGGTCGTTCGGAAGAGTAATTAATTCGATCAGAATAGTGGAATGGAAGGCAGTAAAAAAATTAAATACTCCTTTCTTTTCCAATCGCCCCGCGAAGACAGACGTTCGGAAAAGTTCTCGAGATTACTTTTCTTTCTTTCTTTTTTCTTTCATTTTGCTTTGTCAAAATTTGCCCTTCTTAAAACACCTTTCTTGCATTTAACAGCTTAGATTCTCTTTAAATGTAACTTGGACCCTTGATTATTTGGACATCACAAGATTCTAAGGAAACCTAATTTGAAGCAAATTGATAGTCTTTGCCTAGGAGTGCCAATTTGACTCATTTGGGCAACTAACCTAGTTGCCTAGTGCAAGACTCTTTTGTCCTACGTTTTTGGAGTTCCCATAAGTTATGTAGGTTTGATGCAATGCTGATCCCAAAAACTTTCGAAGTTCCCTTTTTTATTTGGTATCTCATTTTTGCTTTTATCACATTTGTTCTTTGCCTTGTACAAAGAGAAAAACAGGGATTCAACAGATTGAAAATGATAAACTAAAAGTGTTACTCGAAGAGGCCATACAGTTCGAAGTTGTGAAAATACCACTCGATATTTTGCTTATCTAGATCATTTTACAATTCCAAACGACTCAAATATCCCTGCTAAATCTTCAAAGGATCATGCTATTATGTACCTCTGTCCCCATACTCAATCGAGGGGCAGGCCCATCGATGGTTATAATGACTTGTGCTTCACGAATTAAACTGAACAAAAGAGGGTTTAAGCTTGAAGCTCCCCAGAAAAAACCTGTACATCTTAATCACACATCTTTTGTGGAAGAAGGAAAGGTGGCAATGTATATTGACAAGAATTACGGGTAATCTTGAATCTGGCCTCTTAGGAGAAAGAAAAAGAACCTGAGATGATGACTTGAAATCTCATTAAGATAAAAGTTAATCAATCGTTCAAACTGAACAAAATAGAAACATAATGATGAATGTTTTAACATAAAAGGGCCTTCAACCGAGGTGATTTCAAACAGAAGAAACTAACAATTCTCAGAATGAAACTAATCATCTAATCCTCTGACTAAGGTGAAGCAGAATTCAGGATGGTTTTACAGGAACAGAACACCTTATTGCAGGGAGCAGAAAACGTCCTGCAGGAAGAATGTAAAACATACTACAAAAATTGGCATGTGTTATTGAATGAACGAGGAGGATTCCTATTTCTCCTTATTTGTTACAAATTCATCAGATTTTTTCTTTCTTGCATTGCCAAAATAATGACATTCTGAGAAGCAAAATTATATGAACTCTTAAAGTACCAATTTCACGAACTTACGACTCTACAAAATTATCTTACTTCTGATTGAGTCTCTATGGATGGTTTCTCTTGGACATTTTTGTTTGTATTCAGGATTTGCATGTTTTTTAGTTTCTCCGCTTGAGCCATCTCAAGAAGTGCTTGCCTCTGCATGGCCTCCATCAGCTCATCTTTTCTTCTCTCATCTCCCTTAAGCTGCATTTTCATTACTTCTTCTGCTTGCTGGTCTAGAGGCTTAAAATAATCATTTATAGCAGCCTCCTGAAAATATTCAACCATTTAATCAAGCAATCGATCAAGGCCAGAAAATCTTCAATAACACAAGGGCCACATTATATAGGCGGCAACTACGAATAGTAGAAAATTGAAACCAACCCTACTTTGCAATTCAGTACAATTAAGGTCCTCCCCACACCACGATGCAACAAGTGATTCTGATTTAACGGATATTCAAGTATAAAGAACTGATTAACTCATGAGCCAGTTGGCTTAGTAGTATGGCCCCTCCCTTTTTTCTTTTTCCTAAACGCGCTTCCGACTTTGAAACTATACATTCAACATCACATTACGGAGTGATTCTGTCCAAGAAAACGATGTTTTCAAACCGAAACTGGGCCAGCCAGTTGAACCTGGAAAGTCCAAGGCAGATATACATCTGCTCCAAACCAAGGGGAATACTACTTTGCATGTAAAAATAACACCGTTTATGTGTGAATTCATTGAACTGCCCGTCTGCAGAAAGCAAAGGGAAGGCTAAGAGTCCAGACTTTCTGAGCAGAGTGAATGCATAGACAAAGGAGAAAAGCACTAGAAAGCGTGTCTACACAACCAGAAAAATGAGATTGATTTGGAGAGTGAGGAAGAAAGAGAACAAATGCACTTACTTTTTCTTCGTAAGTAGGTGGGAAGTGCAACTAAGGACTCATTTGTGGTATTGGCCATGATAAAAAATGAAAAGAGATGACAAAGCAGTTAGAAGAAACATGAGTCTCAGAAAGACGTAGATTGATGCCAATAGAGCTCTTGACACTTTGCTACTGCAAAGTGTAGCAAAAAAGGCTACTGCAAAGCGTAGCAAAAAAGAAAGCAAGGCTTCCATTCCAATAAAAGTAACTTTTTCCGTCTATCTCAATAAATCTTTTTTTTCTCCATCGGGCAATTCAAACTTGTAAAAACTGTTTCAGAGAAATCCATTTAAACTAATATAAACTAACACTATATCTATGATTTCAAAATTGAAATGACACTCTCAATTTATTTTCACTTTTTCACATTTTGAACTATTATAACCTGCACTTTTGCTACCAAAGTCAATATAGTAAGCTATTCAAACATTTCAATCTCAAAAATGCACCAGCCAAAGCAGATGCAGTTTATTAGGGCTGAAGAAGTAGTAGTCAAGAGGTATAACACTTTGTGAAATCAAACTAGCTTCCCTAGAAAAACACGGTACAAAAAAATTCATATGAAGGTAAAATGTTAGGGGACGCAAAATATTAAGGCCCATGTTCAGTTAATATGTTCTTTATAGCTCTATCCGAGAAGTCTATGTCCTGTTAAAGAATTTTACCAAATCGATACAAGCTTATTATACACTAATCACTCTACACTAAGACATCACTGAAGATTTAAAAAGGACTATTAAGGTGATAGACGACAGCATTTTTATAATACGAAGCGAGCGGAATAAGGCTCCAGAAAATTGTGAGCTTACAGTATCTTCTAGCTTCTTATTCAAAGCTTGCATATCTTCCACCATGCGCTTAACTTCTGATAAAATAATCTGTTCAGGAATCTTCCTTACTGCTGCTTTCCTCTCTTCCGCCTGATCAAAATGGAAATCAGAAAGAGCGTTTACAACAACAAGCACAGCAGTTTACCAACTAAAAGACTCTAAATTAGTCAACATTGTCCAATTACAACATTGATAAGGAATGTTCATACTATTGACTGAAAATAACAATAACTTTCACATTTCTCTATTTTTCCGACAGAAAAAACTCAATTTTCAATCAAAATTTTAAAAAGGAAAGAAGAAAAACCTGTTGAAGACGCTGTTGAAGTTGTAATCGATAAGATCGAATTCTACGCTCTTCATAACCTGACAGAACCCTAATATAGAACATTGCTTTTCTCCCGAATTCTATAAGCTTCTTCATTGCCTTCTTTGATAACAAATTTCACAGCTCTAATTAAGGGATAGCAGAAAAATTGCTTTAGTTACGTTTTCGATTTTGAGGTATTGAAATTTAAATTCACGGGTTAAGCTGAAGAAGAAGACTGAACACTCTCTCTCGGTGTTACTGCAATACGGACCATTAAACCGAGTCAACTATGATCCGCTTAGACCCATCTTTTCTTTTTCAATTTACTGGAGCATCTTTTTCTTTTTTTTTTTTTATAAAGAAGGCTCAGTGAATAAGGAAAAAATTTGAATGTGAATTAGAATTGCAATTACTAGAGTTCAACTTCAGTAAACACTCCTTCATTCAAAACGAATAAGGTATTAGCGGATTAGAGTTTTTATTTTTTTTATTTTTTTTGTCTTAGTTCGAACATTATTTTAAATCTTTTAAAAATAAAATTAAATAATGAAAAATTACATACAAATGTTATAAATTATAATAACTTTTCATAATTAAAAAGATTATAAACAACATACTATGAAAGAGTTGCAATTAAGAACAAGTTATCTTGTTCCTTAATAGTGATAATGTCAAACAAAGTGAAATAAAGGGTGCCTATTATCCTTCATTTTTCCATTTAGTTAACCAAAATCCGAACAGCTACTGTCCACAAGACCACAATAACAATAATAACACAATCCCATAAGTAAAGCGTGGAAAGAATATTGTGTATTCAGTATTACCCCGTAAAAACAGCTACCATTCACTTAATGTAAAAAAACGAAAAAGTACCCACTTTTAAAGGTTAAGTCCATGCATTACCTTGAAAGAATTTTAACCAAAAAGGTCCAATCTCATAGACAAATTCCCTAATTTTTATAAAATGAAGTTGAGAGATATAAACAATTGGCTATTAAGAAATAAACATCCAGACAAGCAGATCATTTTTTCCTAAGCCGAACCTACTAATCCAGAAATTCTAAGCAACATTGGATTAGAGTTAGTAACACTTCTTCTCATTTCTCGTTCTAATTTTTTCATGCAGTTTTTGGATAAGCCAGACAAAAGGAGCTTGTGGAAAAAGAAATTTGGCTTTGATGACACCATCAGCTTTAGTTACTTAATAATGCACGATGAGATGCATATAAATATTAAATTAGAGGCAAATGTAACTACAGAATATATTTCTTGAGTTAGAGGCAAGAACTATTTAGCTCCGGTAATCTAAGATCTCTATCCATTTTTGTCTTCCTTGGAACTCTTTTTGTTAACTTTTTTTCCCCCCACTTTTTACCTTTTCTCTTCCAAATGACAAGTGTATACGTCTTTTTAAAGTTACTTGGCATTTATACCTATCTATCCCACAAGAAGAACATCTCCGAGGTACATATCCCTAAGGATGGTCCTTAAATCGTTCTTGATCGAAAAATTATACTGTATATATATATAAAATATTAAATTTTAATAGTATATAAGATAAATTGAACACCCGGAGATTTTGTTACTTATTTCAAGCTTAAACACCCTAAATGAAATTCCTGACTTTGCCACTGTCAGGTTGCATTCTACCACTCAACTGCTAATACAAAATACTCTGGCAAAAGCTACAACCGGTCCCTAAGGTCAGAAAGTAGTAAAGAAAGCTAAAACGTATCAAAGAAATTAGGGGAAAAGAAAATACGGGATAATTCAGCAAGAAAAACCAGCTTTTTGTGCACAGAACTGATAACCCAAAACAAAGAAATAGAGAAAGGAGACAGAAAAAGAAACTTGGCTTATCACAATTACTTTTGTCATCAGATGCTAAAATTCCAAAACATAGCCACATGTTTCTATCGCAGCCACCGCGGCAAGCCACAACACAGTATCACAGTCTAAGCTAAAGCTAGTACCAAACTATACATGTTTGTCGAGATGAACAGAAATATATGAACAAGCAGATCCTATATCACAGAGTTTGTCATAGTTTCTTTAAAGAAGCTATGACAATCTAGTCTCTCCTCTTTTTCTTCTTCTCTTCTTCCTTCTCAGATGCATTCTTCAGCTGAAAGAAAAAGAGAAAACAAAGAGTCATTCCAATAGCCAAAACTTAGAAACACCAGGCATTTCATCATGTAGGAATTTAATATAGTATAAGAACTGAAACATCTCCTTACCATGATGATCAGAATACGCACAAAGACAGCAACAAAGTCTGTAAATAGGGTCAATGCATGCTTAACGTAGTCCAAATCACCCAAGTGAGCCTTCTCAATAATCTCCTGGGTGTCAACAACAATGTAGCCGACAAACACCAAGAGCCCAAAATACAACTGCCATAAAACAAGTGTTAAGGGAATAAAATGTTAAGAGCAACTTATAAATTAAGGATGCTAAAAGGCAACACCGCAGCATGAAGGAGACAAAGCATATACCTCAAAATTGAAAAGGGCCATGGAACCACCAAAGATGGAGGACGCCAGTTGCAACCAACAGAGGAGGGAGACACCTGATGAAAGAAGGCCCCCAAGGTACAAGTACTCTCTGCGCCTTGCCACCATGGCAGCAGCTGAGAAGCAACCAAATACCACAGCACAACCTACAAAAGCCACAATCACAATGCTGCAAAGGAAGAAAAAAAGAATCAGATGTGCCTCCCTCACAGATGTAAACCTTAAAGCTGTTAAAATCAGTTTTAAACTATATGACTTGCACAATCTAGCTGTATATGCACTTAAAACAATACACAACCATACAGAATTATGTAGGCTATGAGAAGAGTACAGTCATGAGAAAGGCAGTGCAACACTCACTTAGCACTTCTATGTCAATCAGTTAAACTCGAGGCTCAGACAGCCACCAGCTGTTGGATGTACGGCCTTGAGACAGACGAGCTTTCATTTTATTCCCCCTTTGCTCCCCCATCCCCCCTTAAAACACAAACAAAATAAGGGCAAAATATTCTAGCGCCTTTGCTTTTAGAAGGGATAAACTCTCATCCTTAAATTTACGAAAGATCGAGCAAAACAGGAATGATGCATTTCAAAGCAGCAGAATTTGCAATTCAGATCAAGCATTGCAAATATAGAGACCTAAACTAATACC
>MCJB01015120.1:130045-205886 GCA_002018475.1 Nicotiana obtusifolia | reverse complement strand
AAAAAAAAAAAAAAAAAAAAAACCAAAACAAAGAAATCCCGCTTCTAAATCAGATGCTAAAAACCCCAAATCGGGAAGAAACTCATAAAAGTTTAGGTTTAGCACAAGAAGACTCAAACTAACACACTAGAAAACAGAAGCAATATTTTCAAACATGAAAAGGGACAATATTGAAGGACACACACCTTGGGTCGAAGTCAATGCCCGCTTTAATCAGAGGACCAATAGAAGCCCCTTCAAAGAGCGCAGCCGCCATCAGAAGAGCCACCCTTTTTTGCTGCTCACCAACAATAAGAAAAGTATCAATTCAAATTCAATAATCAGCAAAACCACAAAGTTGCACAAATAAAGAAGGCCATAACGAGGGACTGCTAAAGGGAAGTAAAGTTAGTGATGACCTCTTGATAAGGAGAACTCAACAAAAGCCACACCATGCTTCCCATGCAAGCCAGTGTTGTGAGTAAGCCACCAATATTCCAAAGAATGTGAAGGTAAACCCCAGCAGCCGATGCTACTAAAGCACAGCATAGAGTAAGATAGACCTATATCCATGAAAGAAATCAAGATCAGGACAAGACACTTGTCATGATAAAACCCTATATATTAGAAAACACTGGAAAAAGAATATGTGGTACCAAACTACGCCACATTGATACAATTCAATGCAGAATTAGTGCTCTCTCTTAATTTGGCATGACTTAATCTGATGTTAATTATCTAAGGCAAGTCCTTTTTTTGGTTGATACATAGGTAAATGTACAAAAGCATAGCTCACTTGTTGATACATATATATACATTGATGCAATTCAATGTGTAATATTAGACTTCTCTCTTAATTTGGCATGACAACTTCAAAAAACTAATCAATCAAACACTGATTCACGAACAATCTTCTTATATTAATAATTGATACATAGGTACACGTCTGAAAGCATATCTCCTTTGTTGATACGTAGATATACATAGACACAATAATTCAATGTAAAATTAGAGTTCTCTCTTAATTTAGCATGACTACTTCAAAAACTAATCAATCAAAATGTCGATTCAAGACAATCTTCTGATATTAATAATGTTGATACATAGGTACACGTCATAAAGTACAGCTCCTACGTTGATACGTAAATATACATACTCTCTCTAAATTTGGCATGACAACTTCAAAAACTAATCAATCAAAATGCTGATCCACGAACAGTCTTCTGATGTTAATTGTTTTACAAGAGTTCTAATTGATACACAGGCACACATCTAACGTTAAAGCTCCTTTTAACCTATGTAATCTTATTCATTTCACTTATGCCGGTGATCAACTGTTTTATGTTTAAAATATTTACAATCAGTTACCAAAGCGTTTCTAGTGACATTTCAATATATTATCAAATTTTAGTTAATTAAAGAAATATTCAAATAAACCTTCAACGAATTAGTCATGATTTTCAATTTACTTTACTCTTCTTACCAGGCCAAGGACGCAAAGGTAATAAATAGGGCTTCCACGAATTTCTCATAAATTTCAATTCAATTTGTGCTTCTTTCCACGTCACGAAAGCAAAAGTAAAAATTAGGGCAGTTCTCGACGAACTAACAAATAATCCGATAAGAAACGTAACCGCAGGGCAAAAGAACTTGATTCTTCTCATCGAATAAGTTCAAATGTTCATAATCAAAAAGCAGTGAAAAAAGTAGAAACAAACGCCAATAACGAAGAAAGAAATAGATAGTACCGTTAGAAATATCAAATCTCAATCGAAATTAAGAAAATTAACAGTATAAAAGAAAAGGAAAGGACCTGCTTGAGATGAGTTTGAACGAGAGGAGAGATCTGGCGGAAGTTTTTGAGAGAATCGTAACTCCAGCGGTTGCGCGACGCCGGTTGCGAGTTGAAGAACGAGGTAAAACCTTCCATTGGGAAAACCTCAGGAGCGAGCAGAGAATATTTTTCAGAGTTCACGTGTAAACAGTGCTATACCGGAAATGCGAAGTCGTTACCCAAAGGGCGTTGAAGATGTGCTTATGTAGGTGCTAGTTTTCACGAATATTTCATTTCGTTGCTTCTAGAATTTACAGAGAAACAATGAACAAGCGCCGTTTTTTGTGACTTTACATTTATACCCCCCACAGGCCACAATAGAGGTGTTAATCTTTACTACATTTTTCACTTCCTTTTTACATATCGGATAATTCGAATCGCCTTTTACGAATATTACAACACTCGAGTCGTGTTTCTTGAAAGAAATGAAGCACCGCTTAGTATTCTGCAATTTCAAATAGTACCTTTTTTTTTATTTTAGTTAAAATAAAATTATTTGATTAAAGTTTAATAGAGTTGGCAAAAGGAAAATGACAATGTGGAAAAGAGTAATATTTTAAACATTAAGCACAGGGGTAGGTAGTTAAGGGAATTATTGGGTCCTTGGTTCCGGAAGGAACTAGAGAAAACCAAATTATAACTTATATGCTAAGTTACAAAATATCTAACGACCAGAAGCTGGTACTTGGTAGAATCGACTGGCTGTCAACTACACGTTTCCACGCATTTCACCCAATTGAAGCCTGCCATGTCATATATATTACATATTTTTACTCCTTTTCAGATTGCAAAAATCGTGTTAAATCCTAGAAGGAAAATAAGGATAAAACATAAGTACATAAACAAGCTTCCCCGAACGCTCAAAGAACAAAATGAGGAAAGGAACTCTGCCTTTCGTGCAAATAAATTAAGAGGTCATTTGGCACACAGACTAAATTATTCTAGGATTATAGTTCAGGATTATAATTTTTAATTTAATTTATCCCACCTGGAAAATGGAATAAAATAACACCAAATTTAATGAAATAAGGTGGGATATTCGGAATTAAATCAAGAACTAAGTTTATATTAGTTTTGGTTGAAGGTATAAATTTAGTGCCACACTTTATCAATGACCCTAATGGTTCACGCTTCACATTCTCACCTTAAACCTGTGAAACACTTTCGAGCAAGCTCAACAATGAAAGTTCCATTTCAGTTTCCACAGTTCCATATTATTATTGCACACCAGGTCTAGGTAGCTGTCAAATGTTAACGCACAATGGCTAGTTTCCATGAATGCTAGAATATAACAGTAAAGATATATGAATACACAACTAAATTCTAGATATGCTGAAAGATTTACTTTCTTTAGTTAGCTATTTTTACATCACTACAGATTAAAGAAAGAAGAGCAAAGCTAGATGCACTTTGTGTTTACAATACTCCACATGTTTGAGAATTTTCTGGTAAGGGAAGTGTAGACACTGGGTCTTGGATCTCTTGGCTGAGCCCTTGACGATAAAGCCTATGCTTTCTCAAAGCTTCATGGCATGGAGAGAAGAACTCATGCCGGAGGGCTTCCTCTGCACTAATCCTCAATCTTGGATTCGCTGTTAAACACTTGTCCACAAGATCAATAAGTGAGTGTGGAATGATCTCTAGAAAATCTTGTTTTCGGCTGTTTCTTAAACACCAATCTCGTAATCTTACAGGCGACAGAGATTTTAGGTCAAATAAATCCTGTTTCATGGTAAAGAACTATTCAGAGCTATGAATGGAGCTTAATAAAAGGACAGAGCAAGAAAAACTGGAACTATTAGTACCGCTGGAAATGAAGTTTCTCGGTTGTGTAGTTTGGCCACTTCCCACAAATCTTCACTTCCTTTCAATTTGACGATTTCCTTTATGTTTCTGATAAATGAAATACAGATGGGTTAGCAAATTCTCTGATCATTTATTACTGTTCAATGGCAGTGAATATAGACAAAGAATCTCACTGGTCAGGATCTCCAGCAAATGGTGTTCGGCCAATAATGAAATAGAGTAAGGTGACACCAGCTGACCAAATATCAAGTTTTGTACCTTGATGTACAGATAGGAATAGCACCTGCAAATGCAACGATCATGAGGCCCTTTATCAGTGGAATAAGCAAAATATGATGATGATGATGAAAGTCCTGATTATGTATGTAATAGTCCAAATTTTACTATGAAGATGTTAATAAGATGACTTCCGACTATTTCAACTTAAACTTAAGAGACGAGTATAGCATGAATGAGTATACGGGGACTGGCAAAGTCATAACAAGGTAAATGGATACACAATTAGCTAATTGCTAACCTCTGGAGCTCTGAAACCCTTAGTTCCAACACATGGTCCTTCTCGCTTGTGTTTCCCATCCCCTGGCAACAATAGAAAATTAAACTCAATTCAGAAGCTCAGGCCCAGTAAAACATGAAACCACAGTGTAGACCAGATCTAGTTACCCAAAATAACAGACCTTTGCTTTTCAGCAAACCAGCACCACCAATGGCAATTCCAGATGAATGCAATGGCATTGGAGTTGGGTAAACATACTTCTTTTCTGCTTTTCCAGGAGTTGCAGCAACCCTTTTTCTCTTGGAAGTTGGACCATTCGTTTCTCCATGATTTGAACCTTGAAGTGCTTCTTGCACCAGGTTAATCAGCTCCTTCCTACCTTGAGATGGAAGGGGTTCTCTCAACCTTTCAGCTGATGGTGTCCTATTGCTTGTTGCATCCTTTGCTGAGGTTATCCCCGAACCATCAGCACCTTGACTTTTTTTAATACTCCTATATGCAATATCTGCACTGATCTTTTCTTGATCAGCCTTCCTTTTCAGGTTTTTGAGTCTTATTAGAGACTTAATGCCTTTTCCTGCATCCTGTTTGATGCCTTCCTCAGGTTTTGCAATGTATTTTCTTTGTTTAATTGGAGGAAGAGATTTGGCAACGGGTATAGGACCATTATTAGAGCTTGTGGCGTGGCTCAACTTTGTCTTGTCTGTGAATTAGACATATACAGTTCTTAGTGAACTTTCAATTGTTGACCCACAAGAAAAGAGAAAATAATAAAGATTTAACACGAAGTATGCTACATTATTGGGAGTTAAAGTTAAAACAGCCTTAGGGTCTTCTCTTGTTTTATAGTGAGCTTGGGATAATGTTGAGTTTCTTCCATTTTTTACCTTAACGAAGCTTTCTTTCTTCTGTTAAAGAGAGACTTAAAATCATAATTGGAAACTATAAAGCACAAGACATCTTTCAAGCTAAGAAAATTAATCAGCACAAAGAGGAAGTACCTGATGTTCCATATTTCTGGTGCAGATCCTATGAAACATTGGGAAAAAAAGAGTGATTAGATTTTCCATGGTCAACAACATAGCAGGTAGGAAAATTTCTACTAAGTTGAATACCCTACTTACCAGGGCAAGGTTAAAGTCAATGAGGTAACCTTTATTAGCCTTGGTAGAAAAAAGAAAGTTTCCAGGTTTAACATCTCTATGAACAATACCCTGCATGTAAGAAATTAGAAGTTAATTGTGTTTTCAGGAAAGCCATTCAGTTCATCTGCATCTTTTCTGATACTCTCACCTGTTTGTGTAAACCAGCAAGTGCCCTGAACATGCAATAGCCATACCACCGGAGCTGGGAAACATCTATATCTCTTTTCAAGACCTTAAGTTTGAAACATGACAGTAAACATGTTAAAATAATGACTATTGACATTTTAACTAGATAACTCAAAAGTAAAAGAGAATTGACCTCTGGTCTATCATGCTCGACATGCTCTAGAACAAGGCAATCAGAATTTCCATTCTTGAATGATCCTTCATACTTAATTACAAAGTTCTTTCCCCTGTCATAAAGCAAATTTCTTAGAAGAAATTTCCTAGTACAGATATACTCATAGATACGATATATAGGCATATATTCACGAGTATGTATCCATGGTTCCTTAAAACAATGTCCTATATCATTACCCAAAGCGCTCCAGCATCTTCAACTCATTAAGGACATGTTGTTTGTTAGCATTTGGGTGAGGACCTGCAAAGTCAGAATCAACATATCAAATTATTGATCACCCCCAAGGCAACATTAGGGAAATATATGGATTTGTATCAGAGAGACTCAATGCCAAAAGAGCAGAGATGCTCCATTTTACCATTTCTTTGATAATGAAAGAACTTTTCAGCTTAAAAACAATGCACAAGAGTTTAACCAACACCACACTGATCTAGAGATAAAAACTTGCAAAATAAAGCAAATGAAGACAGAAGAATGCCTCAAATTTTTTGATGCATCTTCAACCTATACTTCAATATCTTGCTCAGTAAAATAAAAGAATATCCAGCTACATATTTCCACATACTTGTCACAAAAGTTAACAAAGTCAGGTTCAACGATATGCAAGAATGTAACATCATTCAACTGCTAAAGGATCTCCAATATAATCGTATTCAGATAGTACAGATCAAACAAAAACAACAAACCCAGTGTAATCCGTAGTACAGATCAAAGAAATTAAAATTTAGTATAATAAGCGCAACAGTTTGCACATCATACATTTAATTGCAAACTTCACTCCATCACTCTTTCTCCTTGCCCTGTACACTGTCCCATAACCACCTGCAAATACAGTCATCAGGATAGATTAAGTCATGAACTGATAAATACATCGGAACAATCATGGCTGTAGATTGAAAGCCATTCACAGGTAAATACCTGAACCCTCTTCGTCCTCCACAATATAGAACTCAAGGTTAGGCAATTGTTTTTGCTCTGATTGATTCTACAAAACAAGAACCTCAATGTTTACATCATGATTTATAGCGGGAAACTTTGCCAAACAGAAGTCAAATAAAATGCTGCTCAGGAGCTTACTTTTGTGGAGTTACATACGAAATTTTCCCCATTTTCATTTGGATTTCCATTCCTCTCTTTAATACTCACACCCAAGTCATAGTTCTGTTTGTGCGTCAGTTTCATGGGGATTGACTTTGCATCTCTTCTGAGTTGCACTTTGTCAAGAAGCAGACTGGCAGCATTGTGAATCTTCAGTGCCTTGGAAGTCCTTTGCTCCCTGTGATCCAGTACATCCCTTTGAAAGGGTTTAGAATTAGGGGATGATTTTCCGAGCTGCTTTCGACCAGCAGATTGTGTGTGCACTAAGATGGCATGATTCTGTGGAGGCATATCTGTTTTTGCTGTTTCCATGTGGAGAAATGCTGTCGTGCATCCCATGGTAGCATTCTCTAAAGGAGTATCTTGAGGGGATTTATCCGCCTTTGCTGGATGAGTCTCAGTGCAGTTAATGTTTCTATTACTAACAGGATAAGAAGCGGGTTCTTCTTCGTTGCCTTCCACAAAATTTTCCAGTTGAGTCATCCTTTCGAAACCTTGGACTGAAGTATCAGCTGCAGATAGCAGAATTTCCATTTCTTTGTCCACTTTTGTACAGGAATTTATGTCAGAGTTTATTTTGCTTTCTTTTGTATCAACTGTCTCAGCAGTTATACTGGTACATGTGGTTTCCAATGAACTAATGTGAAGTGGCTTTAGCTGAAGTATGGGATCTGTGATACTTTCAACTGCGGTTGATTTAAGGGTGTTGAACACGCTATGACTAAGAATTTTTGATTTACAGATAGGTTTATGTACAAAATATGTTTTACAATTGTTCTCTCTTTTGTTGTTGTTGTTGTTGTTCTCTCCTTTGTCTATCTCCTCTTCACATTCATATTCAACACATTTAAGTCCAGAACTTGATGGTCTGGCTTTACCTTCAATTATCGAAGAAGTTCTGAACATCTCATAAACTCTGTTGAAGTCACAAGCCAGTGACACTGGTATTCTTGTCAACTGGTTCATGCCACGACTCAAACTGCCATTGGGGATATATGCCTGTAACAGAAAGGAAGCATTTTATCTTTTGTCAGTCGCAGTTTTTTTAAGCTGTTTGCATGAGAATACTCTTAACCAGAACATACAGACCACCAACTGAACCCAGCCAAAGTTGAAGCATGAGAACTTCATGAAGAACTGCAATTAGTCTCCAAATAATGCCCCCAAAATGCGGAAAAACTCTCCTAACCCTACCGTCCAACTCAAAATTGCCTGCGATCTAAAATAGGCCTTGATATCCCAAATGTAGAGTCTGCATTTGCATTGTATCAGAACTAATCCTAAATTCTAAATCCGCTACATGGGAAGTTATCAAACGAATCACTTTACTCCAAATCTAGACACTCCTAATTTTTTCACCAAATTCAAATTAGAAAACATTGACGTTTTTACAGCATATTAACAAGCTCATTAACATTTTTTTTATAACATAGATCTTATCTCATCCATGACTGATAATGCTAATTCTACAACGGTTTGACTAAATATTAGCAAAAAGTACACCTTAGCTAACTAGATATGCTCACAACTACTCAAATTAAAATACGAAAAGCACCGAATTAGTTACCTGTCCACAAATCCTCCGAGTTATTGAAGGCAAATTCACCGTCACTTGGCTTCCCTGCTCAACTAAAATAAACAAACAAAACACTCTAATTAATTGTGATAATTCAATCAACAAAATTAAATTTTTTTGGAATCAACAGGTTTTACCGTCAAAACTGTTGAAGAATCCTCTTTTAGTAACCACGTGTGAATACTCAACTTCTGATGTAGCTCTCTTCCTTTTCCTATAGTAAGTCCTAAATACACACTCACTCTCTCGTCTCATCTGGAGATTTCGAAACTCCAGCTGAGGTAAGTAAGCCGGAGACACATTCGCATTAGCGAAGAATTTCACGGTTGATACAAATCCTAATTGAGAAAAAGTGACGAAGTAATTGCTCGTCAAATGGAGAGGAGAATTAGGAATGAAACAGAGAAATTCGATGAACTCCGGGGAAGTAGAAAATAAGATGCATTTGGATGAAAGCTCCGACGGCCGAACTGGTCGTCCTGTTGATAATAGAAGAGCGAAAATATGCCATGCTTTTTGTATGTCGGAAATAGCAGTAGTGGTGGTGGTGCAAAATGAGGTTAATTGAAATTCCATTGATTTTCAGATCTGAAGGTGGAGAAAAGCATGTGATTAATTTTGCAGACAAATGAGAGAAAGTGAAAAGAGTTCCAGAGATGAGTTTTGGGGGGGAGGGGAGGTAGAGACAGAAAGAGAGGAGCGGGAAAATGATTTGCTGTAGGGTTTGATAATCCCGCCAATATATTTATCACAAATTGAAACCGATAAAATAGTCAAATAGAATTTATTTGAATATATGTTAAAGGAATTTTTTCCTTCCTATACAATATTTGAAATTTATTTATTAAAATTATTCATATTTTGTAATTTACCTGTCCTAAACAAGTTTTTTCTTACTATTTATATATAATTCATTATTAGTGTCTTAAATTAAGAGATTTAGTTATACAATTTTTTTTTTCTCTCCTTCTCTCAATTTTCCTATTCTATGATGCCTTTCTCCACCCAAATTTCCGTAATTGAGAGCCAAAATTTGTGGGGAGTGAAGCCACGCTTCATATAGAGTTAATTCCGAACACATTTGTGCTATCCTTCATGTCTTTTCTCAAAGCTAACAAATGTACATTTTCCAAACAAAAAGTTCCTTAAAGAAGGAAGGAAAATAATCACGGTCCAATCATGGCCAGTTTGCTAATTCGATGAAACATGGTAATTTGTGATTGAATTCAATATGTATGTAGGAAAAAACAATATAGATCATAGTTAGATATATGTTTCAAAACTTATTATCTCAACTTAATTAAAGTTCACCCCAAATAAATTTTGAATCGATGAGTGATGGGAGAGAGAGCCATCACCTAAGGTAATAATTTTCATGATTAATTCTAGTATATTAGCGATGTGTTATCTTTGGAATTCATTTTCTACTTTTCTTTTCTTGATAAATTAACTGAGAAAAGAATAATATATGGTACATCGACGTACAAATTAAAAACAAATTTTGTACAAATTTAATGCACATCTGAATATCCATAACAACATACATAGTAAAAATAAATTTCATACAACTAATTATATATTATACAACTTATGTTTAACTTATCTACAACGTTCATACATTATTTCTACCCAGTTAAATATAACTACAATATCATACAACTTAAATATAATTTTTATACAAATTTTATACAATATGTCTTTTGTATATTTTGTATCTGATTTGTATATATTTTGTATGTAGTCTGTGCTTTTTTCTCTCTAAAATTTCAATCAAAATTTACTCTCTTAATACAATTTTGATACATATCAACAACTTTATGTAAAAAGATAGTATTGATAACTTGAATACAAATTTTATACAACGATTCGTACATTATACAACTATTTTTCAACTTTTACATAATATTCAAATAAAAATATATATACAACTACAACTGAATACAATTTACATACAATTATAAATACAACTTTACTACAATTTCGTATGTATATTATATGTCACGTGTTCTTCTTCTTATTATTCGAGTTTCAATATGAAATTCAGCTAAAATCAAGTATAATCTTCACCACAACACCCTCAAAATTGAGATATAAACTCTAAATAATATTCCCAATTATTTGCAACAACACCCAATCCAAACAAATAATGATTTTTGAAAAACCAAATTCGATTTCAAAGCTTTAAAGCTTCTTAGTGGCTGTCAATGGTGGAGAGTTAAACACCTTCAAAATATATTGATTGACAATTGAACATCAATATTTGCAACATGAAATGAAATTGCTAAGTTAAAACGATTGAAATCTATTGATGAATTTCATTAAAACTCTATACAACAAAAAAGCATAAAAAAACAGAGAAGATCAAATAAAGAAAAATTGAGAAAAAAAACAGAGATGGAGAGTAGAGAGACGAAGAAAGAGAGAGTGGGCAAGTATAAAGAGATAAGGAAATAACTGATATTCCTTATTCAATTCCTAATATAAAGGAATAATTATTTAAAACTTATTTGTATATAATCGATAAATTGTATATGACCATATAATTAAATTGAAACTCGAGTAAGAAGGATAATAAGGTTTGGAATAGTTTAGAGGAAGGTAAAAATCTCTTAGTTCTAAAACGTGAGCCCAACCTAATAAATATGTAGAATTAGTATCCACTGGGCACTTTTCGGCTTTGTTCAGAAAATAGCCACTCTAAGACAATAGCTTTTTTAATTGCTGGGGCTGAAAAGTGCTTATTTGTGAATTTTACCCAATAAATATGGTGAACAATTGTCTTTTATATATTCATTTGAAGTCACGTGAAAGTCAAGTCAGTTCTTAATTTATGAGTGGTTAACAAATTATATGTTTTTTCATCTTCATATTGTCACATTTTTTATTGTCTTAGCTTAATGAAAGATTGATTGTTTTCCTGGTCTTGTTTGTGTTTTATGAAGATCTTCTTAAACTGTGATGTTGAAGTTTTTATTCTGTTTAGCTCCATTTGAACATGGTATCGTCGTACTTTAGTCTATGATTAACTCTTACAAACAATTCAAGCGAATTGTACTGCAGAAAAAAGCTTGTAAACGAGATTTCATAACTATCAAATAACTAATTTCCGTGGAAAGTGCATCCAATTTAAGACATAATCGTTTACGTGTCAAACCCAGTGTTGAAACATTTCATTTCCTTTTTCTTTTCAACGTGATCAACAAGGCAATAAGTAAATTTCAATTGACAATAGGGACAGAACGTCTGTGAAATTATTCTGTGACATAAAGGTTTGAATTGAATTCTTTTGATCGCTGATATGTGCCTTCAGACCCATTTTCCTTTTCTTGTATTGTGTATGTATTTCATTAGTTAATCTACTCTGGTTGTTTTGATGGAAATTTAACAATTGAGATCATGGATATTTAATTACTCCAATTCAATAGATATTAAGGAAGGAACATGGCAACCAATGCTCGCAATGGGAACTGATGGTCCTACGTTTAAGGTAAAATCAACTCTAAGCAATATTCTGGTACTGTGGCACGTGAGACAGGCGAATAGCCGCTCAATTTAGAGAAACAAAAGAAGAGAAAATATATATCAACTGAAAAATGGTGAGAATGAATACAAAGTATCATAAAAATCGATCAATTTACACAGAAAGAACAGAGCCAGCAAGCTCTTCAGTTCACCAACACTAGAAAATTATACAATAAACTGAAAAAGAAAAACTGTAACCACGAACGGAGGGACTTGAGCTATTCTGTAGAAGGTGAAGACATCAACAGTTTAAATAGAAACCCAACCATTATCCCAATGACTCCCACAACGAGTGCAAACTTTAGAGAGAAGCCTGCATCACCTCTCCGATTTCTTCTTCTCTTAAGAACTTCCTGCAAGTTCGTGAAGCAACACACATGAGAATGGTGGCCAACTATATACCAATGGATATATGCAAGATGATAGAAATTTAACTGAAGTTTCAAAAATCGAAGAATTAATTTATGGACAAATGAAGCTATCACTAACGCTGGTCGTAGATCCAGATAAAACAAGAAATTTCGAAAGGTAAGATTATTATTGTTGATCTATAGCTATCTTCTTCTCGTGCTCTTTTTTATTAGGTTGATGTATAGTTTTTCTATGCAGCCAGTTGAGTTCCACATCTAAATCTTTTTGCATAATCCCTGCCTGCTTCAAATAAAGCCAAGCTAAGTCTAAGCAAGCTACTATTCCTTCCCATGTGAAACAGTTTTTTCAACTCTTTCGTTTTCTCTTTTTGGTTCCCAGAACTGTTATGTCTGTTGGCCTTATCTAATGACTCTGTATAAGGACCCAAGATATAATGAACTAATAGCAAGTCAATATATCACTTCCAATTTATCTTCTGCTGCTTTTTCGTGTATCAGCTAGGATTAATCTGATCAGATAGTTCTGAATATGGAGCCACCTTATGTACTAATGTATTAGTATTAATTTGGACTAGCATATACCTATACATGGATGAATAATTATAACTAAATAAATAGGAAAATGTGAAGTACACTAACCACTTCCTGTTGCAGCTGCTGTGTTTGTCGGAAAGCTGCATCCCTTTCATCTCTGGCACGCTGTAATGCTTGACTCTATATCAAAGTGAAAGCATATAGTATGATATCAAACTTGGGACTAAGATAAAATTCTTCATCTCATGTATAAACTTGGGATTATGACTACAGATAAATCTTTTGTACCTACATGATGTGCAAGACTGGCTAAAAGTTTTAATGGGCGAACAAAAGTATCTATATGAGTAGAAGCTAAAACCTTTTGAAAGTCGCGGAACATTTGTTCGGCCAGAATACCGATTAGGGAGCTTTACACATGTCGGTAACAAAAGCTAAATGGGGAGTACTTTGTCGACAAATTGACCAAATTCAACATCTAGAGTTACGGTTCTCTTTTCCAAACTGGAGAAGTAGAACCATCTATTTTGAATAGCTTCATCTAGCATTAACTGGGGATACAAAAGCACCATGGTTCTGAAAAGTTACTCCAAAATGGTATATGGCCCATGATTTGACCACCTTCTATGGGAATGGGTGAAAAGATCGAAGCAGGTCATGTTGAATTTCAAGTGACTGATGGATGAGAATATCAAAGCAGGTCACGTTGAATTTCAAGTGACTGATGGGTCTAGACAACTTGCCCAAAAAGAAATCCTGTTTGAAAATAATAATAGCAAAATGCTCCTTTTTTTCGGGATTTGTCTTACATGGAAATCTCCATATAGGGTCACACAATAAGGATATTCCATTCTAAATTAATTCTCCTCAAGTAGTTCCAATGGAGCAGGGAGAACGAGTATCTCCACCACCAAGGAAAAAAGTACTCGCAATCACGTTTTCACAAAGACCATTAACAAAACCCTCCAGAAAATTATCATCAATGTTTTCTTTACATTTTTTTGGTTTCGGCGGGAGTTCGAATCTTAACCTGGTAGCGTGTTTCCTTATCAAAAAAAAAATCATCAATGTTTTTTGTTATCCTTGACATCTTAATAATCAAGTAAACCTTATACCATCCTATTTCCTCTATCAGGTCCCACGAACTCCTTTGATTCCCATTCTTCTCAAGGGAGGGAAATAGCCATTGACATAAACGGTTATCAAGAGGTACAATAGCATCGATAAGATTGTCATTGAAGGAGAACTATCTGAGGATGATGAGTTGATAAAGAAGCATATTGTGGGATTTTATAATAGCCTGTTTAGAGAATCTGAACCCTGGAGGCCAAAGTGGAGTGGAGATGACTTAAAAAAAATTACAGAGGAGGAAAAAGAATGGATGCAGAGACCTGTTACAATAGAAGAGGTGGAAGGGGTTATAAAACTATTTAAGGGAGATAAAGCACCAGGTCCAGATGGTTTTAACCTACATTTTTTCCAGAAGTGCTGGAGCATAGTCAGAGAAGATGTGTGGAATACAGTGAAGTTATTCTTTCAGGAAGCAAAGTTTACTAAAAGCTTCAATGCTACTTTTATTGCTTTGATACCAAAGAAGAGGGAGGCAGAGGAAATAAAACATTTTAGACCAATCAGCTTGTTGGGCTCTGTGTATAAAATTATTGCTAAATTGCTAGCAGAAAGACTCAAGATGGTTATAGGGAACTTGATTGAATGCTTTATAAGGGGAAGACAGATTGTTGATGCATCAATGGTTGCAAATGAATGTGTGGAATATATGTTCAAGAATAAAAGGCAAGGGTTGCTATGCAAATTAGATCTTGAGAAAGCATATGACCATGTTAACTGGTCGTGCTTAACAGACATCATGAGACAAATGAACTCTGGGGAAAAATGGATAAGATGGATTGATTATTGCATCTCCACAGTGAAATTTTCAGTTCTTATCAATGGTAGTCCTCAAGGTTACTTCAAGTCTACTAGAGGAATAAGGCAGGGGGGCCCTTTATCCCCGTATCTGTTTGTGCTGGTTATGGATATTTTTAGCAATATGCTGAAGAGTCAATGGGCTGGATTAGAGGCTTGAATATTAGCAGAAGGGGTGGTCTTAGCTATGATATTTCCCACATTTTGTATGCAGATGATACCTTGCTGATTTGTGAAGCACAGAAAGAATAATTTCTGTATCTAAGGGGAAACCTTTTGGCCTTTGAAGCTGTGTGAGGTTTAAGAGTGAATCTGGCAAAGAGCAGTTTGTTTAGCACAAATGCAGACCATCGCATAGAGGAATTAGCAGATGTAATGGGGTGTAGGGTGGAAAAATTACCTACAATCTATTTGGGACTTCCCCTAGGTGCCATGAAAACTGAACAGAGGATATCTGGCAGGGAGTTCTGGATAGATGTTCCATTAAACTGCCTACCTGGAGAAAGCGATATTTGTCTTTTGGAGACAGACTTACTTTGATTAGTAGCGTGTTGGATGGTACTCCAACTTATTTGATGTCCTTGTTCCAGTTACCTGTTAATGTGGAGAAGAAATTGAATACTATGAGAAGTAATTTCTTGTGGGAGGGAAATGTAGAAAAAAGAAAGATACATTTGGTTAAATGGCAAAAGGTAATGACTGTGAAGAAGGGTGGATGCATGGGGATTAGAAATTTGAGAATGCATAATAAGAGTTTATTATATAAATGGCTATGGAGATATAATGATGGAAAGGAAAGCATTTGGAAGAAACTCATAGATGTCAAGGATGTGAAGAAAGATACATGGAGGCCTGCAATTGTTCATAACTCTACAAAAGGCAGTTTTTGGAGCAATATCAGTAAGCTGTGGAATGAATTTCAGCAATATACAAAGCTGAAGTTGGGAAATGGAAAAAGAATCAAATTTTGGACTGAAGTATGGTTAGGGGATGTGCGCTTAAGTAGCAAATTTCCAAAAGATGGTTTTGTTGCTGACTTCTATTCTACTAATGGTCGGCAATAAAATCCTTGAAGAGGCTTTAATGACTGGGAGATGGAAGAAGTAGGGCAATTACTCCAATTACTAGGCACAACTGTGGTGGAGGAAGACAAGGAGGATCTTATGGTTTGGGCAGCAAGCAATGATCTGCAATATTCTGTCAAAAGCTGTTATAATCTTCTCCAGGAACAAAATGATCAGTATGAATCTAATTGGCCGTGGAAAATGTTATGGAGAACCAAAGCACCTACCAAAGTGGCTTGTTTTGGGTGGGTTGCTATCAGAGAAGCCAATTTAACTCAAGATAATTTACAAAAAAGGGGATTCTGCCTAAGTAACAGATGCTACTTATGTGAAGAAGGGTTGGAAACTGTTAATCATCTATTTATCCATTGTAAAATTGCTACACAGTGCTGGGAGCTTTTTCTGAATCTGTGTGGTGTTTCGTGGACTATGCCTCCAGACATAAGACTGGTCAGTTGGCAAGGGCAGAAGGTATCAAGGAATCAGAAGCAACTATGGTGGAGCATCCCTCTATGCATTTTCTGGACCATCTGGGAAGAAAGGAACAATATTTGCTTTGAGGACAAGAGGAATCACATTGCTAGAATACAAAATACTTGTCTTCAAAATTTATTTTTTTGGTGTAAGAAATGTTTAGTTGAAAGTCTAGATGAATATATGGAGTTTTTGGATGTGCTAAGCAACTTGTAACTGGAAGTATGCTGTTATAGGTGTTGTCTGATTTTGGTGTAATCTTATGTACCATCTTGGTGCTTTTATCAATAAAATCTTTACCTTATCAAAAAAAAAAAGAAAAAGTAGTAGTATCTTCTATTTCTTAATGGTTAAATATTTCTTCGTCGGATTTGTTATGAGCAAAGAAGACGATCAGGTGAGATGAGATGGGTACATATCTGCTCCTCAATAACCAATTTATCCTCAAAAAGCAGAAGAATAATCATAGTCTGTCCTCTCTTCAATTTCTTTTTTTTTTGCCATTCACCGGTTTCATCCAGAAAAATATCGTTAACTTCCGTTACAAACTAAAGCAAAACATAAAGCACCTATTCACTGCATCACCCCCNCTCCCCCAACCCCCAAACCCCAAAATCTAGAGACAGCCAGACATTCAAAATGAGATCCACAGAAAACCATAGGAAAGTAGAAAGAGTACTGGCTTTATGAAATCTAGTAACATGTGGCTCTCATATATAGGAAAGGGAAAAGGGAAAAGGGAAAAAATAAAGATAACAAGTTATAAATGACAGAGACTTGCTCAAAACCTCCAGAAGTTTTTAGAGAAACTTTACATCACCTGTCATTATATCCTAAGAAATCGAGCAGCATGACTTTTGGAAGCAGAAAATAAGGACATGAAAAATAAACTAGATTGTGAGCTTGAATTTAGAACTTACAGAATTGACATCAGAACTTTGTTTAAACGCATCTTCAGAATGTCCAGGAGACGAGTGAGGAGAGATGTAAACAACCCTAAGCTTGCACTCTTCAACAGTTCTTCCGCTATCCTTATTAAACTAGATTCAGAAATGTCCATCAATAGCATAAAGTGAAAAAAAAGAAAGATAACAAGCATTATCTCTTTAAGCATAATACAGAAAGCCATCCAAATTCTTACTGTATCGGGAGAAAGTTCGTCAGAATCATTATTCACAACGGTGCTCTGTAGGAGGAATTTGTCCTTGCATTGCATATCTGGAGGGTACTCTTTTTGAGCTTGAAGGGTGACTAGAGACATTACAAAGTTAAGAACAATGTAGGATGTAAACCAACCACTAAAAGGATGTCATTTCATTTTTTTTGATAAATGAAACCATAAAAGGATGTCAGTGCCAGGATGGACAACAAACTGCATGGAATACTGAGATGTTACAAGATGAAAATCGTGAGTACAGTGAGGTGCACCCAATGGATATCCAACTGCATAGGCTTACTCGTAGTAAATAAAGACATCACATTAGATTTCCGCGTTACAGATGACAAATGGCCAAATTGTAAAAACATTTGACAAAGAATACCTGTTCTAGGATTTTTTTAGTATATGATTAGTATAATACCCCTGTTCCTAAACTCTCATCATATAAGAAGGATATAATAATCATTGCAAATAAAGGGTAGTAATGACAAACAATTAACAGAAAAGAAGATTGTGCTATGCCGAAACAAATCACTGTAAGCCATTAAAGTAATTCCTAGTCAGAATTTTGAAAGATAAATTTATCCTACCTAAGTTTATCCAATCAGCAAGGGAGTAAGCTAATCCAAGCCAATATTTGAACAATTTGTGCATACATTTGCTACACACCAAGATATCAACAACTGCTCTTATTTATATTTTCTGGCAAATGGTGGTACCAGTGTAAAGAAACTTTTATGCAGTACTATGTTTGCCAAATATTCTGCTACAACGTTCAAAGCTAACTGTGCTATAACATATTAAAGTGCTTCTAATAGAACTTCAGGATTCAGAGTGGCACCTCGTATAAAACATGAATCCCAGGGATGTATGATACCCGTGTTTGGCCGAACAAAGTACTTTTTAGGAGAAGTAGTTTTCACCTAACAAAGAAAATGATACAGGACATACCTAGATATGAGTTGTAATAGTCATTAAAGAAGTGATGACGGAATTGTGAGATTTTGTCAAATTGAGATAAAGTACCTTGAAAGCAACACAGTGGTCTGTGCTGTTTGTAACTTTAAGATCACAGTAGCTTTGTTTCTCCAGCTCAACTAACACAGAAAAGCCAAGCAGTAATTAGGTAATGTATGAAAGTGTATGCTGTGCAAAATACCAACAAAAGGCTCAAACAAGGAAGAAAAGAAACAACTTCTTAGTGCAGCTCAAAGAACTTACCGAGAAAAACAAATAAAAAAACAAACATGTAAAGTACAAAGAACCCGATCCTCTTGCTGGTCTAAATGTGCTACTGTTGAATATGCTCCTTTGCATAAGAAAATCGTTTTCTTAATTGCCAATGAACATTATTGGAGCAACATTTTTTTCTCTTTTTGAATCGTTATTGGAGGACCTAGCCATTGGACACATTTGTTGCCTGGGGTATCTTGTGTCAATAATTTACAGGATTGTATCCCCAAAAGTAAATTTTGATATAAAAAATTTACAGTATCATATTCTTAAAACATTTGTTTCAGCTAATTAAATAAAGTTAGAATATTGTTCATTATTGTATTATTTTTATTTTATGAGGTACAAACTTGTTATCTGGTCATATCTCACATGATACTCTCTATAGATGATACCTGTTTATGTATATTCCTTTCTACTGTATCAGTTTCTCTATCTTGACCAAAACAATTTTTTTTTTTTTGACAAAGGTAACAGTTATGTATTATAAAAAAAGAAGCCCGGAACAAAACTGGTAACCATTTACAGATTCCAAAAGAAGCAAAAACCTATCCTTGTTCTTCTTGACCAAAATAATTGTTGTCGTTGCTGATATCACTCTTGATAGTGGATTACACTTGCTCATGTAATAAAACACCTTGCCACAGATACAATCTAACAATGTAAGGCCCTATGTTTATTGTCATTGCAAAATAAAAAGGTACTGAACATTCTTTGGGACATTTAAAAGAATATCCCTTCATGTTTTTGGGACTGAGGCGTAATTGTTGTTGTTGTTGTATAGTTAAATTGCAGGAAGAAAGACGTGCTAGCACATTGGCCCATCATAACTCTCCTAGCTTTCTTTATATTTGTAACTTAATAATGATATACAAACTTCAATTGTAGTGGAGAGAGGATCCAAGGCCCCTTAATATAGTGCTTAATATGATTTATCCATCTCAATATATCATTTGCCCATCCACAGCCGTCCAGCAACATGGCTTTCCAATCGACCGCTAGTCAGCACCACATCACTGTCCCATGACACGTTCGGGTCAACATGATGACTTCATTCATCGACCCGTCCAAGTTAGTGCCATGTCACCGATCATGATACATTTTCAGTCAAGCAACGGCGCCGTCCAACTATATGTTTCCAATCACCATCGTGTCACCATCCAACAACGCACTTTCAGTCGTGTTTTGTTTGCTCTGCATCATCGTCCCTGAGTTCTACTTTTTAAGCTCTTTAATTTTTACATTCTCATTTTGTCCTTAATAACTACTCTTATAGGAATGACATGGCACTGAAAATCACAAAACTTTGGAGGCTATTTTGGTATGTTATATACATCTAGCTTATGTGTCAAAGTCTTTCTTTTTCTTACTTAAAACTTTGTCCCCAATTAAACTCCGTCATACAAAAATGAAATTGAGGGTGTAAAATAGGTGTATGCCAATTGCCAACATATTCAGATGCCAATGAGGTGGGAAAAGGAAGAGACTTCCTGTGGGACGATAAAGCTCAGAAGTGGAAGCAGCGTCTAGTTAAATGGTCTGCAATGATAGCTCCAAAAAGACATGGAGGAATAGGGGTAATGAACTTGAAAGAACCAAAAAGAAGTCTCCTTATCAAGTGATTTTGGATATTCGTATAGAACAAGAATTACAATAGAAAAATGTTGAAAGAGAAAAGTCATATGGATAATCCACAAAACAGGGGAATATTCCTATGAGTGGCATTTTGGAGGCAAATAAATTGTTACTTGAGAGAATTCCTTAATAATGAAAGCTTAAGGAGGTCAGTGACGCAAAATAATGCTGTAATTAGATCTGTGGGTGGAACAGTGCACCTGAAGCAACAATTCCAGACTTATATATCTTAGCATCACAGATTGTCGTAAATTTGCAGATATCAGAGATGAAAATGGGTGGCAAATTAATTTCACAAGAGATCTCCAGGATTTGGAGATTGAAAGAGTGTTGCTACTTCTTCTAAAGCTGGAAGAACAGAAGTCACATCTTTTGACGGGAACATCTCACACTGGAAAGCAAGGAAGAATAGGAAGTCTTATAACCTGTTGATCAATACAGGAGAGTAACACAGTGGCCTTGCAAAGTCATTAGGAAGTCAAAAGAGCTCCGCCAAAGTACCCTGCTTTGGAAAGTTAGCTATAATAAAGGCATGAGAGAGGAGGTTGCTTCCGTGTGTCTAAGAATATTACATATATGAATGTGCTCCAGAGTCCTCCAATTACTTTTTATAACTGCAGCAAGACATGGTATGTCTGATGTTTATTCCTCGATCTTTTTGCAGTGTGCTATGCTTGATATACTAAAGGAGAACTTCCAAAGCTGGGAGGGATAGAAGAAGCAACTCAGGACAATGTGGAGAATAGTTCCTTTGTGCATTCTCTGAACTGTAAATATTTTGGAGCACCCACATAGTACTATGATTAATAAAATTATCTTTCTTATCGAAAAATATAGAGAGAGAATTCATACAGCTGATCTAACTTACTGAGTTACTTGGTTCTGAAAATATGTCAACAGCTCTGGAATTTTATACTTCACAAGTCCATTTCTACTAGCACCAAGTTTTTGGCTTTCATGTTTGACACATAAAATAACAGAAGAAATTATGTCTGCATATAAGGTTTAACTCAATTATACTGATTAATATCTCACACTTACTCATTCTAATATTTTGGATGAACAATCACTCTTTTGGCTCCGTCAAGTTCACAATTGAGCGAGCTAATATCTTGCACAAATAAATCGAGAAGAAAACATTAACTACAAAAGCCATAAATCCTTACATGAAATCCTTTCAAATCTCTTTCACCACTGCAACTTAGCCCATATGACTAGTCTCTTGTATGCTCTTCCTGTCGCCACCCTGCCCCTCCCCCAACCACGAGATAAGCTTAAAAATAGATCTGATCAGCAATCAGATCGTAGTGTGAGCAGCTCATTTTTTGTTTCCTCTGAACGATTTCACCACAAAGCTCATAATTTTATGGTAAAATTTCAAATACATAAGAAATTTGACAACTTTTGCACCCTGCATATTGCCCTCAAATTTCTCCATCTTCTTTTAATTCTCTCTCACATTTTATCCCCATTGTCTAGATACAAACACATTCTAGAGGCCGTTCTATTTTCTTCTTTGAAACACCTTAATGACATTCAATTGCAGTTTACCAAATCAAAATAATAACTTTCCACATCACAAGACATAAAATTAAAACAAAAGCATAAAAAATCCGCAAAGATGGAAACAAAAATCTATGCGTGTGTGTATGAGAGAGAGAGAGAGAGAGAGAGAGAGAGAGAGTGCTTACATTGGAATCTGAGCTCCTCAGGACTAACAGATATGTTAGTACCAGTCATGGTTACGAACCTCAAGCTGATAAGGCCCCTATCAAACCGAACCTAAAATATACAAAACAAAACATACACAAACCCTAGGTTACCAAAATGCATCCAATAACACAAACAGATAAGTACCTCAAATGCATATATATATACAAAAAAAAAAAAAAAAAAAAAAAAAAGTGTTTCCTAAAGCAAATTGATGATCATAGAAATGCCGTTGAAAATAAATAGGAGAAAAAAGACATTTACCTGAAAGATCTGTGTAGCTTTGGGAAGAAGAAAAAAGAGAAAGAGAAAGAGGGGGGAAAAGTGAATAGTTATGTTATGAAGGTTTCTTATACAGGTGGGTGTGGTGGTGTGGGTGTGGGGTTATCAATCATCAATAATGAGGTGAGGGGCAAGGGAAAGGGGAAGAGAGGAAAGGGAGGGAGGGGAGGTGGTGCAAATGATGGCGTGACACATGGCGAATGTGTGCGGACAGTGACGTCCGATTCAAAAGCGAATGTTCGGACTGGTTGCTCCTTCTATTTTCTGGGGCCCACCTCTTTTCTATTATTCATCGGATAAATAATTACGGCTATTAATACTTCGATTAAATAATTTAATAATGGCTAAAAAGTTACTTGAGTCATATCAATTAATGTATGATATTATATTTGTCCTCGACTTCTCACTTAATTATAGTTAGTAGTTCAAAAATAATGGTTAAATTTACTCGAGTCATAATAATAAATAGATAACATGCGTTCATCCTCGATTTCTCCTTTTTAAAGTATAGTTAATTAATATTTTATTTTTATGTTCTTAAGTCATCTAACTATTGTAAGTCTATGTAATTTGATGACAATCGAATCGAGTAAGTTTATTTTCAATATGAATTGTTTTATCTCTTTAATATCATCTATACACTTGAGTTAGTCAAATTAATTAAGTTTAAATATTGGATAACAAATACATTAAAATTGTGTGCCCTTATTAAATTATTTGATTTTATTTTTTTGTTGTCTTCGACGTGTTAGCATAATTTTTTAATTGCGATATTTTTCACTTTGTTTCTGACTTGTCAGTATTATTTTTATGTGTTTAATAAAGCCGCTTGCTCTTTGCTTATTTTCATAGATCATATTTGAGCCCTATACGTCAATGTCGAATCAAAATATTCTGAACGGAATCAAAATTTCAAAACAAACAGATTTTCATAAGTAATTTAATATTTTACTTAAGTCATTAAGTAAGAGAGGAAAAGGGAAATAAAGTTTGTATTAACCTTTTCTATATAAGCATATCCATGCATTGAAACTAATAACTAGAGAGATTGACATCGACTTAGTGAAAGCATAAGAGTTTGTTGAAGTACAAACTAATCCCCCTGAATATAAAGCATATAGGATGAGGTTATAAGTTCAATTACTAAGCTGTATCATTCCATCTCTCTCCCTTATTACCTACTGTAGAGTGTAGAGTCATTTTGTATATCTTGAATAAATCAGTTGAAAATGTGTAAACAACCGACAGTATGTCACCAGACAGGTATTCACACTTTCATCCCAGCTCATTTATATTATTTGGATATGCCCACTAATAAATTAGTTTTGCCCGTAACATTTTGCCATTTTTGTCACCAAATAGGTCGACATTAGTACATAGAGGATATGAAGAAGCACAAGATTTTATCTAAATGCCCGTGAAAATCAAGAAGGCCAATTTTCAGAGGACTGCCTAATTTTTGGAATTTCAGAATTGACATCCCAGCTCGATGGCAAGGTCTAATTCAGTCCTTCTGTCTCAATTAATTAGATATGATCTAACGTGTACAATGAATTGCTATACTACATTTAACTTTAATGCGAATATTGATGCTTGAGCTTAATTATGGTGCTTATATATATATATATATATATATATATACATATATATATATATATATATATATGTCGGAGTCAATCGGAAGTGTTTCGGAAAGAAGGCACGCGATTTGAAGCCAAATCGGAAAAAATTTGAGGAATTATGAAATAGCGTCCAAAAACGTCAAAGGCAACAGAGCACAAAGTACAGGAAATTTGGGCGTCCAGGTCGCACCCGAAACGGCAAGGCAGCAGCCCAAATTCCTCAGCGCCACAGCTATAGAAAACGGCGAACTATATCATAATCAAAGAAAAGAATATTTAACTCTCTAACTAGTAATTGCACCATTCATAAAATGACAAGGAGTATGTCGAAAAAGTTTCAATAGATTGGAAAAAAATTAAGCAAAAATTGAACAATCTATTTACCAGTGTTTGATGTAAATTACACTTACGTAGTCTTTCAATTGCCAAAAGAAAAGGAACAAAATTATCAAGGAAAAGGACAGTAAAAAGAGGCCAAACTAAAGGATTCTCATTTGAAAGTAGAGAGCCTAGGGAGCTTGTCACGCAAATAGTACAATCTTGCCCGTCTGACTTTCCGGTGCTTAACTACTTTGAGTTCCTTGATATTTGGTGAATACCTGTCATGAAAAGCAAAAGGAGAATGACAACAATAAGGTCCTATTTTCTTGACTATGTAAGCATAAGAAGTTATGCTGCAACACTACACAAGAGCGCAGATGGAGACGTTGAACAAGAATACAAGAACGCAAGTTGACCCCCATCCATAATTAGTAGGTCAATTTCAACATCTAATTGCCATCTAACATGTGGAGCACATATTACTTATTTACTTATATATGCACATTTTGACAGAAGAAACTTGTTCGTTTTATCTAATATTCTGATAGATGAAACTTAGATAAAATTATGGGACACCTCAAAAAGTAGGTCAAGATTACATTTCTAGATGATACTCCAAATTCAAGTAATGTCTTCAAGATTTTAAAGGAGACAAAAAAGAAGATATCCAACAGGGGCAGATCTACCATACGACATAAAGGGATTCACACGATTCACAAGAACACAGTAACTTTTGCCCAGACAGTGTATATGAGTTAAAAAGTCCACTAAATATCTATAGATATTTGACTGCGCACTAAGTTATTACTGTAAATTTACTTAAGGCTATTGTACGAACTACAAGCAAATAAACTTCAAATCCGGAATCTACCTCTGATATCCAATAGAAAAGCAACTCACCGGGCAAGACGAATAATCAGGTTGTTTACAAGGCTGTGTACTGCTCTAGAGATCCATTTAAATTTTTAAGGTAAATCACATATGTAATCCCTAAGCTTTAAACAAGATGGGGCTTTGTTCCCTAAAAACCTGTATGTCTGTATCAGTAGATTAAACGGTCCTCCCACTATTTTTCCAATTTCTTAATCGGACAATGGTGGCAGCCATGATCAAAATTACCCAAGGGAAAAATGAAAACCCAAATAGGTCTTTCTTGTCATGGGAAAGTCTTTTAAACTACCATCATCAGATGGGAAACAAGAATACTTAACAGAAGTATAAAGACCAAATTCTTCACATATTTCACCCAAAGGTGTAATGCCATTCATCAATTTTACTCCATCACATCAGCAGTAACTTGCACATCTGGCTAACGAAGAGAAAGGAAGAGAGACACAGAACGACAAGAGAAGATTTGATGGTAAGGAAGAGAGATACAGAACGACAAATCAGCCAAAGTACCCCAAAAGTGACCACAAATCACTCAAATATCTCTGCAATTATTATTGTTTGATTGTTACGACTCTCCACAATTATTTCCGTGCTATTTGTTACTTTTTCTCCCACTGCCTAAAAGGAAAACTAAAAAAAACTGATATTTTTCCCTTCACCGTGTCCTATGTCGTTTGCTAAAGGAGAAGGAAGTAGGCTACACAGCAACCAAGTGGTGGTCACCATGTCCTATGTTGTCGCTAAAGGAGAAGGATGTAGGCTACACAGCAACCAAGTGGTGGTCACAGATATTTGTGGGTTTGGATGATCAGTCAAATCCTGTTCACGTATTCTCATTTAAACTTGAATAGATTTAAGATCACTTTGACATCTGATTTCTAAGCCCAAAGAATTGTATCAATCATGAGTGCTGTTCTGTCACATCTTATAGACGCCCTCATTTATATGCTGATAATGAGCTAACACAGTAAGGAATGATAGATTTTAACTGCAAGAAGTTGTCCAAGTAAAAAAAAAAAAAAAAACGTTAATAGAATAGGCCAAGGGATTCAAATAGCTTCAAACACAATATCCGAAAAATAGCAGACAGTTCGAAATCTTTTTGCTGATTGACTATGAGAAATTGTGAATGTCACTTTGAGCTGCAATCATTTCCTATCTGAATAGTGACATATCATATACCTTTACTTCATTTTCACTTGAAACATTACTAATGCATATTCAAACTCAAAGCGACAGGAAACAAGGTACTATACAAGTATACATGACAGAAACCATAAAACAAAATTGCGAAGCCACCAAATCAAAGTATGAAGAGTAAGACTTACACTGGGAACACAATCTCAACTCCAATGCCAGCAATGATCCTCCGAATGCGAATTGTGGTGTGAATACCAGCATTTTGTTTTGAAATGACTATACCTTTATAAATAGACAACCTCCTCCTATTCTCTGGGACTTCCTACAAGTTCATCATATACGTCCTTCCCATTAAACTTTGAAGGTAACTCTAACCACGATCAACATACAGATACTTACCAATTTGATCTCAACAACATCACCAGTCCTAATGTCTGGTATAGGCCTTACAGCATCTGACGCCTCAATTGCTTGCTTATTCAATATCTACTCAAACAATAATGCAACATTCATCAAATTAGCTCAATATTATGTTTCCCAAACCTCAGCATATACATTTTCACGCCAAACTTAAAAACTTTACGCCATTCAAACAAGAGTCGATTAATCAATTAGAAAAATAAATAAGAGTGGTGTTTAAAAAGAATACCCCCATTATATCTCCAAGCTTAGCTCTCGGCTTAAATGGTGGCCTCTCCTCAGTTGCAACTGCTGTTTCTGCTATGGCAACTTCCTTAATCTCAGCAGCTTCTGGTTCCCCTTGAGAATCAGTTTCAGCTTCAGCTCTAACAACAAAAGAACGACTTTCCCACTTTGAACTTAGCCCCATTGAATTGTGTGAAAACAATGACAAATTCAACTGAGAGGGTCTACGAGAGACACAGGCTGAAAAAGCTAGCTTCTTTGGTGTACATGCTGTGGGGTTTCTTGGAACTACAAAATATGCCTGTAAAATTCAATAAAAGCATAAATTTTTAACACAAAAATGCAAGAATCTTGGTAAACTTGATAATAAGGAAAAGAAAGAAAGGTTGCATACCTGAGGGAGAGCAACGGAACCCATTTTCTGGTATAAAGAAGTGCGGAACTTTAGGGTTCTTTTTGTTAATGTTAGGAAGTGAAGGAGGTAGAATTCATGGAAATGGAGAAGATGTGTTCCAGTAGTGAATGGTGAAAAAAAGGAAGGAAGAACGCCTTATCCTATTAACGATGTTATCTGCAGAAATCTCTGTGTCTGCGTTTTGCTTATCTGGGTATTCGGATCTTCGGATCTTTCCTCAAGCCTAAGACCTTAATGCCTTGGCGGCCCACTTCCTTATGTCTTGTGCAACTGGGCCTTAAGTTAAAGCTTGGAAAAATTACACTATATAGTCGCTCTATAATATAGCCAAAAAATATATATTTTTGAATATTTTACATATATATATATATATATATATATTATGTATGTTATATAAAAAAATTATATAAATTTTATACACTTTTTGTCCTACCAAATATAAATAATTTCTGACACGGGCTAAAAGTGAAACCCCCCTTAAGTTTAGCCTCTGGCCCGTGATAGCAGCCACAAAGGCCATATTTTCCATGCAAAATTAATCCAAATAGCCGCCCACCATATTGCTTAAATTAAAAATAGCTGGTGGAAGTATAATATATACATAATTTATGTATTATGTATGTATAATTGTCTATAATCTATGTATATGAGTAGAAAAAATAAACAGTAAATATGGCCAGCTATTTGTGTAAAAATCCTTGAATCATTCCTTTTTCCACAATATTCAACTATCAGTTCTTCATTATTTTTACACGGAAAATTATACAGTATAGCCGTTATAAAATCTAGTAGCCGATAAAATATATATTCTTTAAATAATAATATATAATGAATAAAAATATACTATATATTTTATATATAATTATTATATATTTTTTATATATTAGCTAGCAAAAATAATTATTTTTGGCCAATCAACCAAATATGTAACTTGCCCTTTTTACACATAGTTGGTTAACGCACCACAACAAGCCCAAAATGTTAGACAGTAGATAACCAAAACTTTCATCATCAAGCATATGGAATTCAATCCCCCAATAGAAGAATTAACCTAATTAGCCATCCACCAAATCGTTTTGACTAAAAATAGTCGGTAAATATATTATATATGTATAATTTATGTATAATATGTATATAAATATTTATAATTTATGTATAATTTATGTATATGACAAAAAAAAAAAAAATCTTGCCGACTATTTTTGTGAAGATTCCTTTCCAAATAGCGACGTTGCTATAATTAAAAGAGTATATTCATCAATGTAGTAACCTTGTATTTCATCCTAGCTTTCATTTGCAGCTTGTAGGCCGAGCCATCACAAATGAGAAGCTTTTCGACTCAATTGGTTTTGATATAGCTAGTCCTTCTATATACTTGAATTTCTTAATTGGTCGGATTCGTTTATAGTTATTGCTTCTATGAACATAAAAATAGTTAAGTAACCGCATAACATGTCATATAAGATAAATATTGTATAATTGGTTGATATTTCATAATTTTCCCTCTAATAACTAAATGTATATTGGTTGCAGTCGATATTCTTCACCATCTAAAGTGATGATGAGTCAAAGAACACCATACATTGACGAATGCTGAGGCCCTGTATTGACTAATATTTTAAACATCTTTTTTCTTTGCATGCAGACTTTCGCTGAACTCTATTGCGATAATCATCCAATAGCAAATATTTGAGATTATAAAATGCTTGTTTATTAGTTTAATCATTTTAATAAAAAAAGGAAAGAAAGTTGTCATTCTAGCCAACTAGCTTTTTTATTCGTATAGATATACATGAACAGATCGATTGAGTTATGATTTTCTTTTGAGTCGTTTTCGATCCTTCAAAATCCAACCCAACTCACCTGTTTGTCATATCCGACAGGCTGCGCCATGGCATTTTAATATAATATATAATTCTGTCGTTTTGAGTCCTCGTAAGGCTGTTGTTGTCGAAATGCTTTTTGGTTTTATACACACACATAAGAATTGGCACCAAAGCCTTCAAAATTCTCTAATTTATTTGCGAGTATGAGCAATTACTGTCTTCCGATTATGAGAAAATGACCAAGCATGTAATAAAAGTGGATTCAAAGTTTAAATTTTAATGGGATTAAATTCGCAATTCTGTAATGTCAATTTAATTTAGTGAGTTCAAAATTTGTTACATATACATATTTAATGATTTTTTAGGTAAAAATACGAGAAATGAGCGAAAGTTATACGTTCAGATGAACCCATAGCTTCTATATTAAATATGTAGGTGATATGTAACCTCTCTATCCAGTAGCGAATCTAATCCTTGGTAACGAATTAAAATTCGAATCTAATATTTTTTATGAGAATTTTAGATTCATATCCATATCTATTTCTGAATATATCAAGTTAAAATTGTGAATCTATATCTATCTCTGATATGAAAGTCACCAAGTATCATAGCGGAGGCACAACTAAGAAAGAGGCCGGTTTACTAGAATTTCTTAGTTGAAAATCTCTAGTGCAAAAATAGGATAAAAACAATTTCTTTTCCCTATATTAACTTTCATATTTGCGCAAATATGAAATCAAAAACATATTCTTTTCTGACCCTACTTATACGCTATGTAAATTTTTCCTTTCTTGTCACCTAGTAACACCTCATATGGACCAGAAGAACATTATTGAAACTTGTGAAACTGACAAAAGAAAGTTATAAACAACCATTTTTCTTTGTAAAAATCACGCCGTTGGAAAATCAAGGCAACATTTGGCAAATGGTCCCAACAATTTTGTGATGGTAGAAGCGAATTCTTACGTTCATTTAATGTTTACCTTAAAAAAACAAATAACAATAAAATTTATAAGTGATTTTAAATGTACGAGGATTTATTCAATACAAATGATAAAGACTGTTAGAATAAATAAATAAAAAATATTATAGATTATCAAACCGCTTGAAAATAAGGGGAAATGATTCTAGGCTCGAGGGCAGCCTTAGTGAGGTATCCGTCTTTGATCCCGGACTTATAATAATAAAACACTGATCAACAATCGTAAGAGCTTTGAATAACATAAAAAATAGTAGTATATTGCCTTGGTATGAGTGTTACAATATGTACAATGAATAATCAGATTCCCCTTTATATAGTAGGGGAGTCCTACTCTAGGTACAATTCCATAAAAGGTAAAAGATCTTCCATTTAACTAATCACCGGGTTTCGGCCGGTACGTGCCGAGATCCACACTGCGATATCCAGCCGGTCACGGATATCACAGCCTCCTATTAATCATGTTCGATCGCCCGATAATGCTCTCTGAAGTCTTCCTAGAGTAGGATCAATACCGGGGTCACATCCCCGATTTTCTCGAGGGCGGGCTTCGTGCCCTCGAAACCTGTCTCGATGAGTCCCTTATCTCGGTTCTGGCTCCTTGTCATCACGTCCTTTACTCGATTTATTTTATCGGAGACCGGACCGTCTCATGGGTTCGGTTTCACCCGTATACATATAGTCCCCTCGTTTTTTGGAGAGTAAGTTTTTACGGAAATGACGAGGAACGACACGAGTTCTCCGATCTCTTCTTCAACATGCTGCGACACAAAATAACAAAGAAATCAAAACTTCCCCTCAGCCACGTCATAATGACCTCCAACGCGTGTCAGCCGTCGGCAGGTCGCTCTTGGATGCGAAACGACGCGAAGCCCCTATAAATATCCCCTCTTTCATTCTTTTTTTACTTTGGACCAAGCTTTTACCTTTGATCCTTCGAGATATTACTGTCTTCCTTCATTCTTCAGTATTCTTACCTTCGTTCTTCAAATTGCAACCTTTCTTTTACCCCTCACTTAAGCCAGTGTGCTTAATTTTCTTAGCAAGTTCTCACCCTTTATCTCCTCATTCTCCTTCATACCTTCAACTCTTTTTATCCAGATAAAAAAAATGGCAAAGACTTCCAAGACCGTTTCCCAGAAAGATGCTCTTTCTTCTACACAACCGACCACTGAGGTCGAGGAGACCGCCCCTAACATGGTCGTCCTTGAGAGGTCCGCTCCGGGTACGGTCACTGATGAACCAATAGCCGAGCCCCCCTTGAAAATGTTCATCCCTGCGGGTTCTTCGGTTAATGATGACTTTAAGGTCAAAAAGCCCTCCTCGGTTCAAGGTCGATACGAGGCGGTGTCATGATACGTCTGCTCCATTATTGAGGCCGTTCTTCCTATAGTTCGAAAGGACTGCGGCTGGGCGGATAAGGATGTAGTGATTTTCGGGCCTGATGACGACATCACTACCCATGTTGAGGGATATCTAAGTGTTTACACTTATCCCTTTATATTGGGCCCGGCGGACCCGGTCATCTTGGACTTTTGCAGGAGGTATGATGTATGCCTCGGCCAAATCCATCCATTGCTGTGGAGGATCGTAATCCTCCTCCGATTCTTCGTGAATAAAATCGGCTCATATACGTCACGATTGATCATCTACTCCGCTTGTACAGTCCTCGAATCTTCCGAGGGGAGTTATAAAGCTTGTACGCGGGGCCAGAAGGGCCTCATTTTCAAGCATCGACGAGGACGGGATCGAGGTTGGCAAGGATGCTTTGTCCGGGTGAAGACCGCCGACTTGATACCTGCCGAGTGGAGGTCGTCCCCCGAAAAGTGGAACTTATCATGTAAGTACAACTCCTTTAACACATTAATTTTATGTTTTATCTTCCCTTTTCTCACCGGTGTTTGCTGTGGTGCAGCCCTCGCTCGAGTCTCAAATGCCATTCCTCGGCTCAAGGAGTGGATCGGAGGCATTTGTGAAGCATTTGTTCACAAATGCCTCATGCCAAATGCTCGTGGCGCGAGCTCTCGAAGGACTGCTGGGAGGCCCGTTCTTACGGTATAATTCCTTTCTCCGAGTAAGTAGCACTAGACTTTCTTTTTCAACACTATGCCTTCATTGCTTCTCATATTTTTTTTGCAGGCTTTCCTAAGACCATATAGTTTAGGCCCTTGGCAGGGGGCGAGTACCTGCCCATTGATCCTTCTGCTTCGGGGAAGCCCGGAATCACAATAGGGGAGAAGAAAATGAAGAGGGCCCCGAGTTCTCCGAGCTCGGAGAAGAAGAAACCGAGAGAAGGTTGGCTCATAAGCCAAAGGAAAGCTCCAGCTCCCGAGTGCTTGACTTGGATTCGCTCTTCCGGCTTAGGGATGAGCCCAAGGAGGACGGCCTTTTCTGGCCCGCGAGCCGTCCGTTCCCGAGGAACTACTAGCAGCGGGGGGAGAAACGACGGAGGCTAATCCCCCTCAAGTTCATGAAGCTTGTATAGAGGTGAGGGTCGAGACCTCTCAAGTCACCGACTCCGTCCTACCCGGTGTAATAGAAATTATAGGATCGCCCTCGTTCACAGAATCCATGTTCGATGAAGCCCGAGCGACGAAGGAGCGATCCAATAAAGGGGCTCATGGAGCGGACGATCCCCTCCGAGGCTTCTTTGATGGTGTAGACTCAACCATCCTGGAAGACTTATCCGGGTTGGGTGACTTAGAGGTGCCGATGAAAAGTCCATCCTAGGAATTCGGTGGGCCGAACTTTAGCCCAACGTTGATCAATCGTTTCCCCGCTCCGAGCACGGATCCTGGCCAGAAGCGATAAGTAGTTGTCACCGTCCCGCAGGATGTCCGGGTTCTTTCTGCCCCGTCGGGATAGCTATCCAGCTCTGGTGCTTGGTAACCGAAGAAGACCAGGCAAAAATGAACGAGGTGGATGCGCCATGCTTGTTCAATGAAGCGCAACAGGAGTTGAACCGGGTACAGTGTTATCACACTATTTTATCTTTGAATTTTTGATGACTCTAATGTTATTTTTTTTCACATTCTGCAAGCCTTGGTGCTCCACCATGAAACCTTTCTCAGGTATTGGGATAATCTTATCCAACTTGAGGCCGAAGTCAAAGAGCTTGCTGAGAAAAGGGACATGTATAAGCTTCTTAGCGAGCAATGTGAAGAAGAAGTCAAGAATCTCTGGGCTGAGTTGGACGTGGCTCAGAAAGAACGTGCCTCCTTAGCGGAACAGGTAAAAATCTTTGAATTTAGTGACGACGGGTTATGCATAGCGACTAACGGTCAAAGCCCGCAGGTCCAGCAGAAGCTTGATCGGATCGACCAGCTTCGAGCCGAGATAGACGAGGTCAAGGTGATGCAGGCCAGCCTGATCAAGATACGTTTGTGCCTTCGAGACCATTCACGAGGAGTCAAGCTAAGGAATTTCATGATGCACACTTAATGGTGAAGAAGAGCCAGGCGTTGATGATACACTTTGTGTGAGGCGTTGAAGATATTTGCGTCAAAGATGACTTGTGTGACGTTGATGATGCACATTTGTGTTTATGTTGTATTGTTATGTTGTTATGGAAGACATTGATTCTTTGTCTGGGGTCCTGCGTGACCATAAGGAGACTTAGCCAAATTATTGACCTTTTTGTTAGTTATTCTTTTCCTAGTTGATTTAGGTAAAGGCTCATTCTATATAAGCCTAAAGACTATATTATTTTCAGTACCTTACATTATTAATCAATACACAAAAACAGACAACCTCCTTAGGTTCTCCAAAACTCTGTGTGTGTGAACTTGTCCAATTTTTGGTGTGATTCCAAATTGAACTTGTTCCTTTTCTTGATCAAACAATTTGCAAGTCCATCGTTGTCTTGAGGGTTGTTTGTTTAGTATAGGTTCTCCTTGACTTTATCAAGAAGGTAAGTACACTAGTTCCTACTTGTTGTCTTGATAGATCATTGAACGTCTTGCTTTTATCCTTATTTTCTTGTTTTCGAATTCCTTATTGCATCACAAGGCCATGGCCTAAGAGTGGAAATGCAAAATGGACCAATTGGCTTTGGAAAAGGAGACTGCCCGGGAGCAGTTAGCCTCTACTGAGGTCCAACTTCGAGCTGTGAGGGAGAAAGCTGAGGCCCGGTCCTGAAAAATCGAAGACCTACAGTCTCAACTAGGCTCGGCCGATGCCGAACGGGATACCCATGACAAGAAGCTTAAAATAGCTAAGTCAACGGCGGAAATAACCAAGACCGATGCTACAGAGATGGTGGCCCAGTACAGAGCTGATGCTGAGGCTGCTCAGGACCCGCCTGAAAGTCACCATCGAATACGTGAAGTAGCAGTCCCAAAGAGAGGCTCTCGAGGAAGTTCATGCCTAGGGTTTCGACCTATCGGCCGAGATCGAAAACACTAAGAGGATCGAGGCTGAGGCCAAGAAGTTGGCAGATTTAGAGGACGAGGAAGGCTCCGAGAGTTCCGACGAATCTGAGGACAGAGAAGATCCCAGTGGTCCTGGTGACGAGGCGGCGAGGATCAGGTATAGGTGCCTTGTAGATTTTCTTTGTTTTTGTATTTTTGTATATTTTGTTGAGGCCGTTTAGCCTTTCTAAAGATCTTTATATTTCTACAAGGCTTTTTTTTTCCCTTTGGTAATTTTCAAGTTTATTTCTTTTTGCTTTTTCTTTACGATTGCAAAGATTTCAAATGCCTTAGTACGTAGTAATAAGGTCTTGTTCGGAGGTTCGAACAAGGCTTGTTCTCGATATAATTTTGCTTAAAACTCGTGGGGGCTTGGTGTGACCGAAAGCTTACCCCAAAGTGCTCACTTAGAAGTTTTTAACTTATAATTTTTTCGAGGGTAGCCTTTGAACCAGTTTGGAATTTTTGAAGGCCTTATGTTTTGCTTACGGGTTTCAGACGTCTCCGAGCCATTTCTAGATGGCCGTAGCCTTTTATGTTTGGGTATTGACCAATAGGCTTATTACCCCGGGGTTCGATACCCGAGCCATCCGGGCTTGCCTAGGATGACAGTCCTTGAGTGGGGGTGGCCAGGCCCTTTAAAGTTCGAGTACTGCCTAATAGGTTTTGTGTCCCCGGGCTTCGACAGGCCGAGCCGTCTGAGTTTTCCTTGGGCGACAGTCCCCGAGTGGGGGTGATCTCTTTGATCCGGATAGAAGTGGCCCTTGGGCTCGATGTCCTTAAGGAACAAAATGTAGTAATTTTTAGGAGACTAAATATGTATCTGGAAGGTGGAAACTTTCTTTTATTTCTGTGTGCAATATACAAGATTGCAAATGTGTACAAGCTTTGTGTTATGGCCTAAGTGGTCTATGTAGGTACGGTTTATTTGACCACTTGGCCCGTACAATAAATCCTATCCACCGAGCCCAGACTATTTGATCACAAAGTTTCTTTCTTTGCTAAAATCATTATCCGAGGGTGATGACCCTTATTGTTCGAGGCCAATCGTAGAGAAGGCTTGGATACTATTGATGTGACCCTCGACTTCGGTTCATAGCTGGTCGTCAATTCTAAGTTTGCACGATCTACTGTTGCCTCATTAAAAACCTTGCCGGAAAACCCATTTGGGACAAAACCAGTTCAAGGGAAAAAAGAGTGCAACGCGTGCTTTCGGGCGTAATAACCGCATCATTCTTTGGCCATTGCCTGCAAGTTTTAGTTCTATTGTAAAGATAAGATTGAATTGGGTCATACCTAAGTAGTAGTACTGTTTTAAGTGGGTCGTGTTCTAGTTATTCGGTGGTCTCTCACCGTTCCCTGCTTCGAGCTTGTACGATCCTTTGCCGGTGATCTCAATAATTCGATACAGACATTCCCAATTCGATCCCAGCTTACCTTCATTCGGGTTCCGGGTGTTTTGTATCACTTTTCTTAATACTAAGTCCCCGATATTGAAGTGTCGGAGGTTTGCTCTCCAGTTGTAATACCTTTCAGTTCCTTGTTTTTGGGCGGCCGACCGGATGAGGGCACCCTCGCGCCTCTCGTCCAACAATTCCATGCTCGTGCTCATGCCCTTATCGTTTGAATCTTCGGTCGCATATCGGAACCTAAGACTCGATTCTCTTACTTCGACCGGTATTAGTGCTTTGGCACCATAGACCAACGAGAATAGGGTGGCCCTGGTACTAGATTTTGAGGTAGTACGATATGCCCACAGGACTTCGGGCAAAATTTATTTCCATTTTTCTTTGGCGTCGATCAACCTCTTCTTAAGGTATAGGAGTATGGTTTTGTTCGTAGATTCTGCCTGCTAATTCCCGCTAGGGTGATGTCGATAAGATCCTTTTGATCTTATGGTCCTTGAAAAATTTACTCACTTTACTGCCGGGAACTGCTTCCCATTGTCGCACACGATCTCGGCTGGCATTCTAAACTGACTTATTATGTGGTCCCAAATAAATTTAATAACTTCTTTCTCCCTGACTTTCTCAAATGCCTGGGCTTCCACCCATTTAGAAAAATAGTCAGTCATAAACAATATAAATTAAGCCTTATCGAGTGCCCATGGTAGGGGGCTGACGATGTTCATTCCCCATTTCATAAACCGCCAGGGTGGCAGGACCGACTGTAGTAGCTCCCTGGGTTGATGAATCTCAGTGCATGCCTCTGACATCCATCATATTTTCGCACGAACTCTTTTGCGTCTTTCTCCATGTCGATCCAGTAGTAGCCAGCTCTGATTATCTTGCGAACCAACGATTTGGCAAATGAATGGTTCCCGCAGGTGCCTTCGTGAACTTCCGTTAAAAAATATTTGATATATTCTGGTCCCAAACATATAAATGACGAGCGGGCCATCGAACGTTCTCCTGAATAGGGTGTTGTCTTCGGACAAGCTGAACTTGGCCGCTTTTGTGTGCAAAGCTCTCGATTTTTTAGGATCCGAGGGCAGTTTTCCTGTCTTCAGGTAATCTATATACTTGTTCTCCAATCCTAGGTTACGCTTATTGAGTTTATCTTGGCATGGCCTTCTTCCACTACTGATTACATGAGTTGTACGACCGTTCCCGAGTTGCATTCATCATCATCAACCGACGATCCTAAGTTTGCAAGAGCATCGGCTTCGCTGTTTTGATCCCGAGGTACATGTTGTAAAGTTCATTTCTTGAACCGATGTAACGTTACCTGTAGTTTTTCCAGGTACCTTCGCATTCCTTCTTCTTTGATCTCGTACGTTCCATTGACTTGGTTCACCATAAGGAGGGAATCACACTTAGCTTCAATCACCTGGCCCCCCAGGTGTTTAGCCAGTTCGAGACCTGTAATCATGGCCTCATACTCGGCCTCATTTTTAGTCAATTTTACAGTTCTAATAGATTACCTAGCTAATTTACCTGCTAGTGGCTTCAATATGATGCCATGTTCGTGGCTTTCTCGACCTCGGGTATTAGGGCCGACGTGAAGTCGGCCAGGACTCCCGCTAAAATTTGAGATTTGATGGCGGTTTAGGGTCGATATTCAGTATCATACCCGCTAATTTCCACTGCCCATTTGGTCAATCGTCCCCAAAGCTCAGGCTTATGCATTATGTTCCTCAGCGGATAAGTAGTCACGACGCATATGGGATGGCATTGAAAATATGGTTTTAACTTCCTGGAGGCGCTTAACAAAGCGAGCGCCAATTTTTCTAGGTGAGGATACGTTTCGGCCTCGCCTAGAGTCCTGCTAACATAGTAGATAGGAAATTGCATACCTTCCTCTTCCCGGACTAGGACTCCACTTACCGCTATCTTGGATACCGCTAAGTACAGGCACAACTGTTCATCTGCCTTCGGAGTATGAAGCAAAGGCGGGCTCGAAAGGTACCGCTTGAGTTCTTTCAAGTCTTGTTGACAGTCTGGGGTCCATGAGAAATTATTCTTCTTCTTCAAAAATGAGAAGAACCGATCGCTCTTGTCAGAGGACCTTGAAATGAATCGGCCCAAAGCGGCTATGCGCCCGGTTAACCTTTGAACGGCCTTGATATTGTCCACCATGGTAATGTCCTCTATGACCTTGATTTTATCGGGATTGATCTCGATTCCCCGGTTAGAGACCATAAATCCGAGAAATTTCCCAAACTCGACTTCGGATGCGCATTTCTCCGGGTTTAACTTCATATTGTGCTTCTTCAATATATTGAAAGGTTTCCTGCAAATGTTTCTAATGGTCCTCTGCTCGCAGGTACTTAACTAACATATCGTCAATGTAAACCTCCATTGATTTTCCTATTTTCTCTTCGAGCATCCAATTTACTAGGCATTGGTAAGTGACACTGGCGTTTTTCAGTCCGAATAGCATTACGTTATAACATTAGTAGTCGTACTTAGTGATGAATGCCGTTTTTTCCTAGTCACTCTGGTCCATCCGAGTTTGGTTGTATCTGGAATAGGCATCGAGAAAATTGAGGATCTCGTGGACGGCCGTGGCATTGATCATGCGATCGATGTTGGGGCAAATGGAAAGAGTCCTTGGGGCAATGCCTTATTCAAGTCTTTGTAGTCACGCACATTCTTAATTTATTTCCCTTTTTAGGTACTACCACTATGTTTGCTTACCAATCTGGGTACTTAAACTCTCGAATGGATCCTATTTTAAAGACTTTCAATACCTCGTCTTTGATGAATGCATGCTTGACCTCGGACTAAGGCCTCCTTTTCTGTTTGACCGGGTGAAACTTTGGATCCAAGCTCAGCTTGTGAGTAGTTATTTCTGGCGGGATCCATGTCATGTCAAAGTGGTACCAAGCGAAACAATCTATGTTATCTATAAGGAACTTAATGAGTTTTTCCCTGAGCTCGGGGCTTAACCCCGTGCCTAGGTATACCTTGCGATCAGGCAGGTGCTCGATAAATATGACTTCCGTCAGTTCCTCGACCATTGATTTGGTGGTGTCGGAATCGATAGGGGCTATGAAAGACCTGGGAACTCCATAGTCATCATCCTCACCCGTCCCTTGTCTTTCTAGTTCTATCGAGGCCGTCGTCGGTGATTACTATTTAGCCTCTTCCTTGGTGACCGAACTCAGACCCTTTGGTGACAAACGTTCGGAATTTCAACACCTGGTGCAGCGTCGAGGGCACTGTCCTCATGTTTTGAATCCACGTCCTTCCAAACAGAGCATTATATCTCATATCTCCTTCGATCACGTAGAACTTTGCTTCGTGGATGGTTCCGGCGGTGTTCACCGGTAGTGTTATCTCCCCTTTAGTGGTCTCATATACTATGTTGAATTTGTTTAGAACTTGGACTGTATGCAAAATTTGGTCTTGTAGACCCAGCTGCTCTACTACTCTTGATATAATGATATTTTCCGAGCTACCTGGATCAATTAGCACACGTTTAACTCGAGATTTATTTATGAGTACAGATATTACCAGTTCATCGTTGGGTGGCTACACGATGCCTTTAGCGTTCTTGTCGTTGAGAGATAAGGTTCCCTTTGGCATGTAATCTCGAGTCTATTTTTCCCTTGTGATGGATACTTTGGTGCGTTTTAACATTGGCCCCTGGGGACTTCGACCCCATCGATGATCATGTTTATGACGTGCTGAGGTTTCTCTTGTTCGATCTGCTTATTAGAGTCCCTATTCCTGAAATGGTTTTGGCTCGATCGCTTAGGAACTATCGGAGATGTCCGTTGTTGAATAACCAACTACTTCTTCTCTCAGTTGTTGGTAATCTTCAGTTTTGTGGCCGTCAGTGCCATGATATTTGCACATTAGGTTGGGGTCCTTTTGGTCTGGGTTGGACTGTAAAGGTCGAGGCCACTTGGTGTCTTTGATGCGCTCGATGGCAGATACGATGGCAGCAACATCAACGTTCGAGTTGTACTCCAATAACTTCGGCGCTTCCTTAGGCCCGTTCCAGTTGTACTCCGATAACTTTGGTGCTTCCTTAGGCCCAATGGGCCTATCAATACCGCTTCTGCTTATGAGTCCCCGGTTATTTTGACATAGATTGCTTCTCCTTTCACTTCTCACAGGGTTTTGCCCAGACCCATTGCCTCTTCGTTCTCCATTGTATGGTTGACCGGTCCCTATTTGAAAGCGATTCACGATCAATATCTCCTTTGGATCTGTCAATAGCTCTGACGGGATAAATGGACTAGGAAGGGTCCCCAAGCTGATCATCTTCGACCTTAAATTTTGATTGATACCGGTTATGTACGTCGGCCCAAGTTATACTCGGATATTCTATCAAATTTTGCTTCAACTGCTGTGAAGCCAATGAGCTTTGAGTATTGAGTCCCTAGGTGAAGGCCTGAATGGCCCAATCGTCTGCAACTAGAGGAAAGCTATTCGTTCCATTTGAAACTGGGACATGAATTCCCTGAGCATCTCATTATCTCTCTGTTTCACTTTGAAAAGGTTCGACTTCCTGGTCTCGACCTTAATGGCCCTGGCATGTGCTTTCACGAAAGAGCCTGCAAGCATAGCAAACAAGTCAATGGAATTAGGGTAATTTATGATACCATATCATAGCTCCCTTTGACAAAGTTTTCCCTAACTTTTTCATTAGGACGGACTCGATCTCATCATCCCCCAAGTCGTTCCTTTGATGGCGCACATGTAGGAGGTGACATGCTCATTTGGGTCAGTTGTTCCGTTGTACTTAGGAATTTGGGGAATGCAGAACTTCTTTGGGATTGGCTTCGGAGCTGCGCTCGGAGGGAAAGGTTTCTGAAAAAACTTCTTGGAATCCAAGCCCTTCATATCGGTGGTGCTCCTGGGATTTGGTCGACCCTGAAATTGTAGGTTTCCACCTTTTTGTCATTGGCTTCGATTTTCTTTTCTCCTGATTCTACCTGTTTTGTCAACTCCTCGAGCATTTTTATGATCTTGGGGTTAGTCCCGAGTTCAGCTTCACTCGGCCTCCCGTGATTGGTTCGTTTCTGCGAGTGATTTCCCGGGACAGCTCGGGCTCAACTCTGCTGGGGGAGCGACTTTAGTTCTCCAGCTGGGCTATCGCTACCTGTTGGGCCTGTAGCATTTCGAAGATTACTCGCAAGTTGATCCCATCTCCTTCACCGTCGTGTGTATTTTGGGCTGCCGATTGAACTCCCCCGCGGATGCTGTTCTCAGGATCGGTAGGCGGATTCGCATTGATGGCCACATGTGAGTTAGCATCGATCGGGTCCGTGACCGGAACTCCGCTGGGATCGACAGGGGGCACCTTATTACTGGGTACCATATTGTTGTTCTCGCCGCGGTGACCGAACTCAGCATCCACGTTTATAGGTGCAGATTGGGAGTTCGACATTTTGAACTATGACCTAAAATTAAAGACACTTCAAAGAACAAGTGTAAAATACGGCGCATTATGAAAATTTGTATCAAATTGCCACTATTTTCCTTAGCCCCACGATGGGCGCCAAATTATTTACCCTAAAAAATTGATAACAATTAAATTTGTAAATAGTTTTAAGGATACACGAATTTATGCAATACAAACGGTAAAGATTGCTAGAATAAACAAATAAAAGATGTTATAGATTATCGAACCGCTTGAAAATAAGGGGGAGCAACGATTTTAGACTCAAGGGCAGCCTCAGTGAGCCGTCTTTGATCCCGAGCTTATAATAATGAAATACTGATCAACAAATGTAAGAGCTTTGAATAACAGAAAAAGTAGTAGTGTATTGCCTTGGTATGCGTGTTACAATATGTTCAACGAATAATTAGATCCCCTTTATATAGTAGGGGAGTCCTACTCTAAGTACAATTCCATAAAAGGTAAAAATCCTTCAGTTTAACTAATCACCGGATTTCGGCCGGTACGTGCCGAGATCCACGCCGCGATACCCGGCTGGTCACGGATATCACAGTCTCCTGTTAATCATGTTCGGTCATTCGATAATGCTCTCAGAAGTCTTCCAAGAGTTGGATCAATATCGGGGTCACAACACCGATATTCTCGGGGCAGGCGTCGTGTCCTCGGAAGCTGTCTCGATGAGTCCCTTACCTCGATTCTGACTCCTTGTCATCACGTCCCTTATTCGATTTATTTTATAGAAGACCGGACCGTCTCATGAGTCCGATTTCACTCGTATACATTTAACTTTTACTAGACTGAGTATTGACAGCTTTATTTGTTATTCAAACTTTACTTTGCACGGAAAAAATTGTTGGTATAGGTGCTATACTGCTACCTTTTCTTATCCCTGCCATGCCAGTGGGACGGTAAAGGTTGATGAACAGCAAATAATTTTTTTTCTTTTTTAAATAACGGTAATTTTCAAATAAGTTTTACTTTTACTTTTTACTAGTACAAGTATTAGAACGCCAAAATTTCAACAAAAAGACTCATTTAATATGAACTTTTGTTGAGATTTGAACTATAATTATCAATGTTGCTGTTATATTTTTTTTTTCCGATTGCGGGGTTTGTTGAATTAACAGCTAAGAAAATAGAGAGATCATATATATTCTTTTTTTTTTCTTAGGACAACTAAGAAATTTAAGAAAAGTCTATAATTAAATGTCTACAAATACCTAAAAGTGTTTGCCAAAATTTCGTAGTCGCACATTCCCGGGAATTTCGGAGAAAAGTAAAGGTGACCACAGAATTTTCTTTAATTTTGTCAAGACGACCACACAATTCAATTCTTCCATATCTTCTTCTTCTTCTTTTTTATTCATCTTCCTGGTCTTCTTAATTGGTCTTCTAGAAAGTTATAGGATGTGTCCACAGCCAATTTTCAGACCTCTACCATTTTGCAATGGCTCTTCCTTTGAATGTTGTTATCCTATGTAATAACATTTTACTATAACAGCTAAATTATTTTTTGGAATTAATTTTTTTTGTTTTAGTATAATATATTATAATATTTTTTTTTATTATAACAGTTAAAAAAATATCAAAATAAACGAGATATATGGAAATGTTTGATTGTATAGTAATATGTTTGGTATGTGATTTATGGCCCGTACAACATAAATAAATACACCTTCAGGGTCAGAATATAATACTCTCTCCGGTCAACTTTAAGTAATTTTTTGGTTGTTTTAATTTCACACATAGTAAGGAATTCACTTTTTAATATTAATTAACAATGTAATTGACCATATTAACCTTAATTTGTTCATTGAAAATATTACAAATACTCCTAGGCTCTTTACTCCAAGGGCAACTTTAAAAAAAAGAAGTCAATTCTTTCTTGATATTTGAAAAAAATAAATATTATGGACCACAAAAGAACCAAAAAATCACTTAAAGTGAATCGAAAAAAGTATCATATTTGCTAGTTTAAGATCTATCGTAACAAAGACCTAAAAGTAATACTTTTCTTTACCATTAGGTAGATGTACTCACAATCTACATGTTTTTTTTTTCTAAAGATAGAAAAATAAGAAAGATTATTAAGTTTTAGCTATTAATATTAGGTAGATGTACTTATAATCTACATGTTTTTTTTTTCTAAAGACAGAAAAATAAGAAAGATTATTAAGTTTTAGCTATTAATAGTAACGTTAAATTTAGTGCACATTGAAAACTCAAAGTAAGTAAAAGTTATAATCCATTCATAAGAATAATGCACATTTTTAAGAAAAAAAGGTTAAGTTTTGTCCACACTTAGTAGTATGAAATGTAGTTTCGCAATCGGATTATTTAATAATCAATAACGTGTAAATATATGATGATCCGATAGGTTATTTTAGTTTTATCCTTTATTTTCATATTTCGAGACCTCGATTAGTTTCGTTTAGTATTTCTCAATTTGTGTGCACAGTCCATGTCTTATTTCAAAAAATTTATTATGTGCAAAACTGAAGAAAATATAAATTTTAGCCTTAAAATGATTTGAGTTGACTACGGTAAATATTTTGTGTAAACGGATTCAGATTGATATTTTGACTGTCCCAGTGGATGCGTGTCGTGATTTGGGACTTGGGTGTATGCCCGAAATTGACTTAGGAAATCCCTAACTTGTTTTGACATGATTTGTTAAAACTAGTAATTTGAAGGTTTAAGTAATTCCGAAGTTTTGTAGTAGGTTGATTTTATAGCTACCGGGTTCAGATTTCGGTTTCGAAATTTGGTATAGCTTCATTTTACCATTTAAGAGTCGTCTGCAAAATTTGGTGCAAAACGGAGTTGATTTAATGTGATTTGGACGTTTGGTTGTGAATTTGAAAGTTCTCAATTTTCATTGAAATTTTTTGCATTTTGATGTCCGATTCGTAGTTCTAGGTGTTATTTTGATGTTTTGATCGCGCAAGCTAGTTCGTATGATGTTATTAGACTTGTGTGCATGTTTGGTTTGGAGCCGAAGGGTTCGGGTGAGTTTCGGATTGGATACGGATCGATTTTGGACTTAGAGGATCTGCTAGTTTTGCTGATATCTGGTGTCTGAGATTTTGTGCTTTGCGATCGCGAAGGTACTCCCTCGATTGCGAAAGGAAACTAGGACATGGGTGGAACTACTTCATCGCGAACGCGAAGCACTGGAGGGTTTACCCTTCGCGAATGTGACCAGCCTCTCGCGAACGCGTATGGTTATAAGGTTCTAGGGGGAGTTAGTTAGATGCTCTACGCGAATGCGAGCCCAGGATCACGAAGGCGAAGGCCATGAGGACATGCCATCACGAACGTATAGCATTTCTCTTGAACGTAAAGGCCATTTGGGCCGCTGCTCTTCATGAACACGAAGAAGGCCTAATGCCATTGATTTAAATATCCTAAAGTCAGGATTCAACCCATTTTTCATCATTTTCAAGTTTGAGCTCGGCCTGGAGGCGATTTGAAGAGGTTTTTCATTCCAACTTCATATGTTTAGATATTTTAACTTGTTTTCTTCTATTTCCACAAACACCTATTGATTTTATTTAACCTTTAATCTATACTTTTTCATGGTAGAAATTAAGGATTTAGATAGAAATTGAGAATTTTGAGAAATTGAGATTAGATCTCAAATTGAGGTCCGATTTCGAAACTAATCACATAACCGGGCTCAGGGGTGAATGATAATTGGATTTTGGTCCGAATCTTGGGTTTTGACCAAGTAGGACAGGGGTTGACTTTTGTTGACTTTTTTCAAAAACATTAAAGATTGAATCTTTTTCACTCGTGGGTAGTTTTTAAAACTTATTTTGAATTGTTTGAACTATATTTGGTTAGATTTGATTGGTTTGGAGGCTAATTCTAGAGAAAAGGCCCCGGTTGAGCTTTAAATTTGATTGCAGAGTTAGGTATGTGTTGGATCTAACCTTGACTTGAGGGATTAGGAATTTTTGAACTATGTGTTGTGTAGATTATGTGAGAAAACAGCGTATAGGCGAGGTGACGAGTGTATATATGCCTTCAAGATATCTGTTTTCTGTGTTTTTCGTTATTTCATAAATTATCTTGTTCCATGCCTTAATTGTTACATGCTTTATTTAACTTCTATGCCATAATTATTATTTGTCATTTAATTATTCTCGTACTAGATTATTCGTCACATGACTCCATGCTTATTTGCTACTTGCCTTTAATTGTTTTACTTGCACATCTTGATTGTCACATGTTTTACAGGTCCTGTTGTTTTGTAATATCTGTTGCATTCTATGATGTAGTTTCAGTTGCGTGAGTTTGTTTAGTTTGTTAGATACAGATAAATTTGTAAAGTTGAAACTTTAAAATATTAGAGATTCTTTGATTATTATTTGGTCCTTTATTGCCTTGTACCTTTACTCTCTTGATGTAAAAATTCTTGTAAATTGGGCTATTGGATTATTTATGTTAATTGAAATTGTTTGGGGAGCAGGTTGTACGCCGCAACAGAAATTGAAAGGTGATGAATTGAAATGGTGGAATAAGGGCGGATTTTGACATTGATAAATGATGATATGGTGGAATCGGGTTGTGCGCCGTAACGATATTGTATATGTGGTACTTGACATTGATAAATGATGATATGGTGGGATCGAGTTGCGCCTCAACGGTTTGTATATATTTTACTTGTTGTTATTGTTAAGTTGGCCTCAATATTTTTATATGAGATTTTGAGACGTGTTATTCTGGGCTTTCTGATAATGAGGTTTAAGACCATTTTCGTGAGTGAATTGCTTTACTTCCAATCATGTTTCTTTTCCGTTATTATTATTATCACTATACATGTTATTGTAAGTGGATCGCTTTAGCCTCATCACTACTTCGTCGAGGTTAGGTTCAGCATTTACAGAGTACATGGGGGTCGGTTGTACACATACTACACTCTGCACTTCTTGTGCAGATGTCAGAGTTGGTCCTAACGGCGCTCAATAGCTTTTTCTCGGATTCAGTCGCTATCGGAAACTTGAGGTATAGTTGCACGATGTCTGCAGTCCTGAAGTCCCCTTCCCTTCTATCTTTACTGTTTTATTGAGTTCCGAAACAGTGTATTTTGTTCAGACCTTATTTGTAGCACTCTAGAGGTTCATGTACTCGTGACTCCAGGTTCTGGGCTATGTATAGTCTTTGTTGTTCGGTATTATTTTACGCTACTTCAGACTTATATCGTTATCATTGTTGATATTTCGTTTTCAATTGTTAAAATCAGAAAAATTTATTTCACGCCGACTTGCCTAGCAAGTAAATGTTAGGTGGCATCATAAACCCGAGGTTGGGATTCCAGATCGTAACAAAATATTTATAACAACTATAAGTTAATAAAAAGTTTATTACATGCAAAAATGTACATTAAGATATTTTTGTTTATTTGTTTAAGTCTTGCTAGACATAGTATGTGATAGCTTATATATATGTGATTCAATAAAATTATACGCACAACTTGATTCGAATACCGTCGTTATGAAATAAGAACAGGTATAGGATAAAAAGATGAAAAAATAGATCATACTATATAACATGTATGAGGGATAAAAGAGAAGCACTGTCACAAATTAATTGGTTAGAGAGTGGCAAGAATATGTGTTCCTTCTTTTTTTTTAAATTCTTTTTCCTTCCTCCTTTCTCGTAGGGCATAATTGAAATGCTCGTACTGACATTTGTTTATTCTTCCAATTTCCAAGTCAATGAATTAATGAAATGGAAAAGTACACGCATGCCACTGCTGTTAGCCTTCTTAGTCTTTGTAACAAACTTCAATTCTCTTGCCCCTGCATTACGCTCCGAGTCTTCTTAGTCTTTGTAACAAACTTCAATTCTCTTGCCCCTGCATTACGCTCCGGGTCTTCTTACATTACGCTCCGAAGAAGTGATTGTCTAACCACTTCGGGTATGTGGCTTTCATGCACCCTAACAATTTTTGAAAATTTTCCACATACTGTTTTTTTTTTTAAAAAAAAAAAAACTATAGTATCCGGATCAGCTGCACGCACCTCGATTGATTTTACTAAATATATGCTATTTCTCACCAGCAACAAAAACAAAACAACTCTGTCCATCAAAGTCAAAAATCACCTAATATCTTTTCTACTGATTCTGACGCTCATATTGTACTTTATTTAGATTATTTAGCAGTTGGTTTACTTTTACTACTTTGATGTTAGGACCAATTGGACCATCCTGTTGTTGCAATCGCGAAAGTTCTCACATGTTGGTCACAAGAGAATAAAACTTTTTACCTAACCTTTAAATTCAAGTTTGTTTAATGATCATGCCTTACTTTAGTCCTAAAAAGGATAAATTGTCGCTATAAATATGATTCGATCTAAAAGTCCAGAGTAGAATCTTACAGAGAACTAAGGCTTAACTACAACTGTTTAATACCACTAAAAAACATGCTCGAACAATTCCTAACTTATAATTATTAGGATTCTTATGTTTAACTAATTAACTAACAAATGAAAGAAGTGAATTAACAACTAAAGATACTAAGGGCTAGAGACAAGATAAGGAGGTCTAGAGTTATGATTTTCCCATTTGTCGGAATCCTCCCCGCTATGCCTCCTATAATTTTGCCTAAGTATTCTCCACTGGTCATGAGTACTTTGGGTGTTGTAGCTCTCTCTTGAGCAACTACCACAATTTACTAGACGTATTCTCTCGAACTACGCTAGCTGGTTGTAATGACCCGACCGGTCGTTTTGAGCTCTAGCGCATCGTTAAGCTGTTTGAGGGCTTAAGTAGCTTCTCTTCAGATACTATGACTTGTATGTGTGGACGGAATTGAATTTCGGGAAGTTCAGGATTGATTTGGAAAGAAAATTCTAATTTCGGAAGCTTTAAGTTGGAAGAATTTGCTAAAATTTGACTTTTGAGTAAACGACCTCGGAATCGGGATTTGAAGGTTCCAATAGATTCGTATGATGATTTCGGACTTGGACGTATGTTCGAGTTGAGTATCGGATCACCCGAGAACATTTCGACGCTCATTATGGAAGGTTGGCATTTTAAAGGTTTAAGAATTGCATAAGTTTGGTTTGATGTGGATTTTGATGTTATCGATGTCCGTTTGGGGTGCCGATATTGGAATAGCTTCGTGATGTCATTTGTGACTCGTGTGCGAAATTTAAAGTCATTTCGAATTGATTTGATGCGCTTCGGCACAAGATATAGAATTTGAAAATTTGAAAAATTTATAAGTTCGAGCGCGATTCATGATTTTGATGTTGTTTGACGTGATTCGAGGTTCCGACTAAATCTGTATAGTGTGGTGAGATGTGTTGGTATGTTTAGATGGGGTCCGGGAGGCCTCGAGTGCGAATCGAGGTGGAAAAGGATCGAGTTTGGACTTGCAAGAGATGGTGAGGCAGCAGGAATATGGTGCAATCGCACCTGCATGTAAAGGGCCGCAGGTGCGAGACTGTAGAAGCGACCCTGGTGTCACAGAAGTGGTTGGGCTTAAGGTTGGTTGGAGTCGCAGGTGCGAGGCGTTTACCGCACCTGCGGGCGCGCAGATGCGGGCAAGGAGCGTAGAAGTGAAGGTGGTCTGGGGTTGGAATATTGCAAGTGCAGGTGTTGTGGCGCACCTGCGGAGTCGTAGGTGTGGACGTGGGCGCGCAAGTACGGAAGGCTGTTCGAGCAAGGGAGACCGCAGATGCGGATGCGCATCTGTGATTGAGGGCCCGCAGAAGCGGAAATCGGCGCCTTGGGGAAAGTGGTATCTGCGAGAAAGATTCAGCAGAAGCAGCTATTGTTTCGCAGATGCGAGAGGTTGTCTAGGCAGAGGGGTTCTTTTAAAAGCGGGATTTGGCCCGTTTTCTTTCATTTTTACATGGTTGGGGCGATTTTGGAGAGCTTCAAGGGGAGAGTTTTTCATCAAGCAACACGAGGTAAGTGATTCCCACCTATTATGAGTTAAATACATGGTTTGTATAAGGATTTAAACATAGAAATTGGTAGAAATTATGGGATTATTGGTGGAAAATCTAGAATTGGGTATTTTTGGATTTTGACCACGAAATTGGACGTGAAATTGAGAATAAATTATATATTTGGGTTCGTAATGTTATGGGTAAGGTTTATCTTCAAAAATTTCGGAATCCGGGCACGTGGGCCTGAGGGTTGACTTTATCGACTTTTTGAGCAAAGTTGGGAATTGTTTAAATTGATTAATTATGAGTATTAGAATATATTTTGATTGGTTTTCACATTGTTTGAATAGTTTTGGATCAATGGGCATTGATTTGAGGTGTTAGAGAGGCTTTGGAGCCGGTTATGGAACTTCAGAGCGAGGTAAGTCTCCTGCCTAACTCTGTGACGGAGAAACTACCCCTAGGTGATGTGTTTGTTTTGTGCTACTTGTTGCGAGGGCTACGTACCCACGAGGTACGAGAGTCCGTACGTAGCTAGATTCTTGTTATGTCCAGGTAGACTTAGGTTCCCACCATGCTATAACTGTACTATTTTAAGTTGTGTCAGGCCTATTAAATTCCTTTATTTTACATTACGACTTGAGACTAGACTTGCGTAAAGTGATAGACTTGCTATTGTAGATATTCGACGGACTTCATGATAAGCCGCAGATTTATTGTACTCTCCTTAAGAAGTTCTCCCGCGTTACGCGTTCTCATCAAAAAGTTCCCTTAAAATCTATAACTCACACGACTATTCGTGAGTGGGGTCGAGGACCCGTCCAAGTTTCTTATTCTGATGGTATCGGGTCGTTCGCCTCGGCATGATAGATACATTTATGGATCGTTCCATTCGACCCTCGCCAGTGGGCACACTATGATGGATCGGGCCGTACGTCTCGGCAGGATTATGTACCACACTCTCATGGGAGCGGGCCGTTCGCCTTAGCAATATAATAGATGTATCCATGGTTTGAAAATATCATGATGGATCGGGCCGTACGCCTCGGTATTTCTATAAAATACTCTTATGAAATCATGCGTAATAATTGATAAGAAGCCAATATATCTGCGAGTTTTCCTGACTTGAACTGTGGCGACCTATCTGGTGAGGTCCATTATATATACTCTAATTGAGGAGGTAATTACCAACTGAAAGTTTGAGTTATTGCTGAGAGGAGAATTTTACCACGTATTTACACTTGTTATTTCATTTATTTTTCTCCGAGTCACTCTGTTTACTTCTACGATATCTGTCTTATTGTACCACTAGTAAGTGTTGATGTCAACCTCTCGTTACTACTTCTCTGGGGTTAGGCTAGATACTTACTGGGTACGCATTGATTTACGTACTCATGCTACACTTGCTGCACTTTTTGTGCAGGTACATATATGCCTGGCGGTCATTTGGGCGCCGAGGTGCGACTATTGCGGGGACTTTACCGTGAGTTACATTTCATGTTACAATCACAGCCTGCAAAGTCTCCAACAGAGTTATTTATATTCTCCTGTCTAATTTGTTTTCTAGACAGATGTTGCATTTTATTATATTTCCTAGTTGTTGCTCATGAACTTGTGACACCGGGTTTTGGGGGTTCCTACAGGTTGTTCATTATTAATTCGTATAAATATTACCCTTTTCCTTTTACCCTTTAAATTCTACTTCATATTATTTAATTAATAAAAATTATGATTTCAAAGTACTAAAATGAGTAATTAAGTGATAGATCACCATTGGCTTGCCTGACGGAGGTGTAAGGCGCTATCACGGCCTTTAGTGGATTTTGGATCGTGACACTGGCGCTAATTCACTACTCACTACGGTCGGATCAAGGTTTTGTTATCTCTAATCCCGCCTTCGAACCCTCCCTATTGATCTATCACATACATTAGGAGTGATGCCGTTCAACAACTACCTAAATGCATACTCTATCTCGAGCAGTACACACTAAATAGGTATAATCAATTGATGGCCATTCAATCAACAACACAAATACGTAATTGAACAAGTAGAGAAATCCAAGAGCTCAATTATATAAAAACATAACAAGAATTCATCCTCCAAAAAGTTCCATCAAAACCCTAGATAAGAAATTAGCTGTTCATACTAGTATGTAAAAATACAACACTAGAATTCATAACAATGAAAAACTAGGAAGAAAGAGGAAAAAACGTGAAGATGTATCATTCTCCTTGCTCCAAGCGTGTTCTTCCCTCCCCAAAGTCTTCTCTCTCTCCAAAGTGGTGTCTCTTGCTTCAAAATTACGTTTTAGGATGTATTTATAGAGACTAGGGTTTGTATGGGGCGAACTTTCCTTCTCCTATTTCGGATTGGAAAAGCTGATTTTTTCTGCTCCGGTCCCGATCTGGCGAAGTGAACCTCGCTTTGCTGTCCGGGACTTTCCTAGTTTCTTCTGCTCTGGTCCCGGTCTAGCAAAGTGAACCTCACTTCGATGTCCAGAACTTTTCTCTTCAGCTTTTTTTCACCATTTTTCCTCCAATTTGATCCTTTTTCGCATAAGTTTGTTCCTACACATAAGAAACATGTAATGAGCATATTTTCACTTCAAAAGCGGTGTGAACTCCTGCAATTCACATTAGAAACACACTCAAAATATGCACTTTTCATCCTTTATCATCACCCTACACTTAAATTCTTGCTCGTCCTCGAGCAACTTAAAATTAAGAGCATAGGCACGAAATACCTTTTAAAACATACTCAAGCATCACACCAATGACGATGGTTTATATCAACGCTTAAAACCCTGCATATGCACTCTTTCATACATTTTATCAAGTTTTAAACTCATGCCAAGATTATTTAAAATATTCATGTAACTCTTTCTAACATTCTCGCCTCAAAACTTGACTCTAATCCATTGAACACTATGGCTCGCTCTTTGTGTCAACTCAAAAATCAAGGTCTTTACCAATCCTTTGCAAATCATGCTCCCTCACCAACAAACCATAGAAAAAGTAGTCCACGCGCTTAATATAAGTTCAAGTATATTTTAAGGACTATGAAACTCTTATGCCACCCAAGTTCGTACCATAGGCTTGCCCGTAGTGTAAGTCTTTACTAATTTAAACTTGCAACGCCTAGGATCAAGTAGGACTTTATAGGTTGTAATGTAGGCTAAGAGACAGGTAGGATATGTTTGAGAAAATAGTGACTAACCCTCCTAAGCACTCTAATACATTACACTTCACTTCCAAACACCTTCTTGTCATGACCAATTTAATGTCTTGCCATAGAACCATACACATTTAGGCCCTTCTTCATTAAGCACATCAACATATAGATATTTACTAACCCAGAAAAATATATAGAGGTGTTATTTTTTGTTTTGTTTTTCACTCTCCTTAATTTGGTATTTCTGGCTAGTACATTTTTTTTGTTTATACACAATTGCACTTTGTTGGCCTTTCTATGGTTCCACTCAAAAGCTAATCAATCTCTTTTTTCACTATTATAGCTATAATTGCTTTCAGAGGTAAAGGTTTAACAAGATTTGATAAAGAACAAAGGGAATTCGGATTTTAATGTGTTTGTCAAAGAAAAGGTCTATATGCTCAAAATGGGTGACTATGGATAATATTAGCACTGGTAGGCAAATGGGTTAAATGGTTAATCAAAGAAAGCCTATATCATTTTTCAAACTTATAAGACTTAATTATTTCGTTTTGACTCACAGATGGGGCAAGTTCTAGACTAGCAAGGATGAGTATACCAAAATCTCACCTCACACAATGCACATGACTCACTCAGGATGGCTCGGACCCGACTCTCAAGTTAAAGCACTAGCACAACCATCATAAAATTTAAGCACACGAGAATTAATCACAAGAGTCAAAGATGAGCCTCGGTGTCAAAAGAAAGCCGCATATATTTTCAAGGCATATAATTACGAAGACCATGAAGAAAGCACTTAGTTCAAATGCTCCAGACCTAAGCCCCGATATAAAACATGTGAAAAACACATATTACTCAAGCTTCTTCTCATTCCATTATCAATTCAAAAAGAAAAAAATAAAAAACTTTTTGTGTTTTTTGTTGGACTTTAAACCCTCAAGAAAACTGTCTAGGAAGTCTATCATCGGAAAAAGTCCAAAACTGTATAAAATTCTGCCTAAAAAAATGCTACCCGATTCACGGAGTCATCCATTGGAAAAGAACCATAGTCATAAGAAAAATTGAGAGGCATTATTTTTACCTTTTTTTTTATTTTTGATTTTTTTCGATACACATAAAATAACACACCTAAAATAGCATAAAAAATCACCCAAACACTCTCTTCACCCCCACACTTAAAATTGTGCATTGTCCCAAATGCACGCCCATAAATACAAGAGGGTAAAAGAAACTCTCTGGTAGGCCAAAAGCCGAAGCATTAGCAACTTATGGAGTACTCAGACTTCTTGCATGCTTGGTTTTTTGTGCGGGCATCCCCCACACTTAGTTCTACTCATCTCACTTGCTTTTGCTTTCTTCTAATAGCATTGCTTCCCATGCTCCTAGAGAAATAAAAAATAACACTACAAAAATAATACAATAATAAAAAAATTAACAAATTAAAAAATAAAATAAAAGAAAGCAGTAAAGTTGAGTTGCCTCCCAACAGGCGCTTGACTTAACGTCGCGGCACGACGTGAATCACTTTCTGACTCCACTTCAAACTTATAAATTGGACCTCAAGTTTTGATGCTGCTCTTTTGGGCGATACGAATTATTGCGAGCCAAAAATTAAATGGTTCTTTATGTACTTTTTGGCTTTCAACCGAGGAGTGTCACTTTGCCTAGACGGCCTTGAAAATTTCAGAATATATGGCTCATCTACCCCTTCCTTTAACTCTTGCATTGGCTCATACAAATCAATTTCCTTATCTCCTTCCGAACATAATGTCGAAAAATGCTTGGAGTGTGGACCGATGCGCTTAAACTGAAAATTCAACTTGTTAACGACCTCCTTTTCTTATCACAAACTAGAATCAATTAAAATTGTATCGATAAGGTTCTCAATTGACTCCAATACCATTTCTTCAACATCGACATCATCAAATTCTAGTTGGTTGGTTTAGTCGTATTCTTCTCTCAACTCCTCTATTATAATGGCAGTTTCTGCCACTAATTCATCCTCTTCTTGGCTACTATCCACAATGTCAACTTGTTGTGCTTTACAAGGTTCAACTAGTTGACTCACTTGAGTTTCCAAATTTTGAATAGTTGCCTCTTGCCTTTCCATTTGCAGTGGTTTCTCATCATATTGTTCCATACGGAACTTAAACATATCCATGATCTCCTTCAGGTCAGCTTCCCCGGGTTAATTATTCCTGTTAACCTCACAAGAGAAGGTAGAACCATCATAGTAAGGGGTTGGGGGAAGATAAGAAATACAAGCACAATCATAAAATTGACCATCTTGACCACCACAAATATCACATACATTCCACACGTAAGATTGAGTTGGTGTATATAACTCGCTCTCGAAAATATTTGACAATTTTGCCACATGTGGTTTCCTCCACAACAAGCATTAGGAAGATCAATAGTAGAATTACCAACATCAAAACTCCCATAATTCCAAGATTCCATGTTTTTCAAATAAACAAGTAAAACTAAAAAAAAATAATCAAATACTAAAAAAACAAAATAAAAGTTGAAACTTGAAACCTAGAAATATATACACCTACAGCTACATCGTTAATTCCCTGCCAACGGCGCCGAAATTAACTCTAGTCCTAAAAAGGATAAGCAATCGCTGCAAATATAATCTGGTCTAAAATACCGGAGTCGAATCTCACAGAGAACTGAGTCTTAGCTACAACTGTTTAATATCACTAAGAAAACAAGCTCGAACAATTCCTAAGTCATAAATATTAAGATTCTTATGTCTAACTAATAGACTAACAAATTAAAGAAGTGAATTAACAACTAAAGATACTCAGGGTTGGAGACATGATTAAGGAGGTCTAGAGTTATGATTTTCCCAATTGTCGGAATCCTCCCTGCTATGCCTCCTATAATTTCGCCCAAGTATTCTCTACCGATTGTGAGTACTTTGCGTGTTGTAGCTCTCTGTCGAGCAACTACCACAATTTACTAAACGTATTCTCTCGAACTACGCTAGCTGGCACTAATTCACCGGTCACAACGATTGCACCAAGGCTTTGTTATCTCTAATCCCGCCTTTAAACCCTCCATATTGATCTCTCATATACGTTAGGAGTGATGTCGTTCAACAACTACCTAAATGCGTACTCTCTCTCAAGCAGTACACACTAAATAGGCACAGTCAATTGATGGTCATTCAATCAAGAGAAACAAACACATAGTTAAACAAGTAGCGAAATCCAACGACTCAATTACATAAAAACATAACAAGAATTCATCCTCCAAAAGGTGCCATCAAAATCCTAGGTAAGAAATTAGCTATTCATGCTAGTATGTAAAAGTACAATACTAGAATTCATAACAATGGAAAAATAGAAAGAAAGAGGAAAAAAAGTGAAGTTGAATCCTTCTCCTTGCTCCAAGCGTGTTCTTGCCTCCCCAAAGTCTTCTCTCTCTCGAAGGTGGTGTCTCTCGCTTCAAAATCACGTTATAGGATGTATTTATAGCCTCTAGGATTTGTATGGGGCGGACTTTCCTTCTTCTATGTTGGATAGGAAAAGTTAATTTTTTCTGCTTCGGTCCCGATCTGACGAAGTGAACCTCGCTTCGCTGTCCAGGTTTTTCCTGGTTTCTTCTGTTCTGGTCCCTGTCTAGCGAAGCTCACTTTGCTGTCCGGAACTTTTCTCTTCAGCTCATTTTTCACCAATATTTCTCCTATTTGATCCTTTTTTGCATAAGTTTGTTCCTGCAAATAAGAAACACGTAATGAGCATATTTTCACTTCAAAAGCAGTGTGAACTCCCGTAATTCACATAAGAAATAACACACAAACACACTCAAAACATGCATTTTTCATCCTTTATCATTTAACATGTTAACCAGTTTGATTAATACTTATTAGAGCTGGCTATTTAATTTTGAACCTTTCATTCTTAACATAGCATTCAAAAACTTTGAAATTTAATAATACTTGGGATTCTCTACCATTTCTATCGATTACACATTCTTATAAACAAATTATAGAAACTCTTAAGAGAAATTTTCAGAAGCCACTATTGTTTATTGGCTATTAACTTTCTATAGCTATCATATACATATTACTTCCTATAGCTATTATTCAGTTGTTACGCGGCTGTATTTGTTGTATTCACGCTACTGTATATTTATGAATACAGTAGCAGAAATTGCCTAAAAATAGGGGAATTCATTTGTGCGCTATTTTATTCTCTGTATTCGTGCTAGTATATTCATGAATACAATAGCAGAAATCACCTAGAAAATAGGGGAATCCAGCTGTTTAATAACGGAAAGAGGATCAATTAGCGTATATCACTCCTAATTTAACTCAACAAAATCAATTCTAAAATCTTTTTGCTGCTACCGTGTTGTATTCCATGTATTCGGGCAAGTGTATTTGTAAATACATTAAGGTAAAAAAACAGGGATTATAAATATTTAATTATGTATTTCATGTATTCGCGCGAATGTATTTATAAATACAGTGAGGTAATCCGCCTAAAAAATAGTGATTACGGGTGTTTAATAACGTAAAGTGCAATATTAAATTGTATTTAATTTCACTATATTGAATTAAGTTGTATTCAAACAACAAAAAATTAAGAAAATAGGGTGTATATCGTTCTCTTCAATTCGACTGTATACATTGTATTCAATTCACAGATATTCACTATTATATATTTTATTCAATTCACCGTATTCAAATAACAAAAAATCATAAAACATAGTGATATTCCACTGTATCCAAAAATACAGACCTTCGGAACACATAAATACAGGCGAAAAAATAATTTATTAATACAAAAAAATACAATATATTTGAGTGAATTTGTACATAATACAACATATTTGTATCATTGTATGTGACTAAATAGCAAAGAAGAGAAGAAAGTTCATCGGAGATGATGTTTTCCGGCCAAGCAAAATATTATATACATTGTATTAGAACTAATATATAGAAGAATAAAAACTCGGCCCTCAAATCTTCTCCGGCATAGAAAATGTTGCAGTATCCGTCGTTCATGTTACAGTACCCATGCTCTACTCGGATTATTCCGACATCATTTTTGCTCCCCGCACAGTATCCCCAACCTCAGAGCGATGAGTTCCTCCTTGCTATGAAGGAATCTAATTTTTAAGAAAATGTCCGTCTTCCCCTATTTCTCCCAAACAGTTTAGAATATTTTCATATTTTAAAATATAAAAAGTAGTTATAGAAAATAATATTTTAAAATAATTTTGATTTATAGTAAATAAGGTGTATACTTTTATTATAGGAGGTAAAATTTCCAAATCAACACAAATAACAACCTTAATGTAAGTGTATCGCAGAACTATGCCTAATTCAATCATAAATAATCTTATCAAAAAAATTTATGGCAGAATTTGTTCCCATTTAGATATTCTATTTGGATCATATATGCTCCAACGGTCTTGTGAAAAAACATGAGGTGCTCAACCTCTAGCTAGCCAAAGTCTTGGGACCCTCTTGCGTAGGGCATGAAACCCTTGTATTTTTGAAGTATACAGTTAAAAATACATGCAACCAAAGGTAATAAATATTTCTATTATACCGTTAAGAGGCGTCGTGAGATGGTTGAATTCCTTTGTCCTAACACCCGAATTCGAGTTTCGGCACAACAACAACAACAAATTAGTAAAATTTCACTAGTAGAATTTGAAGAGATTAGTGTATACGTAAACCTTGCTCCTACCGCAAAAAAATAAAAAGGAGTTTCAGGAATGAACAACTTTTTGGTAAGAAGCATTTTACTTATTTACCGAACTTATTCAACATGAATCTAAAGTAGTCGGATCACTGAGTTATGATTAGAAGATGCCTTAATAAAAAATAATAATTAACCTAAATAGCCACCTATTCAATTGCTTAAACTAAAAATTGATGGCTAATATATATATATATACATATATATATATATATATATATATATATATATATATATATATATATATATATATATATATATAAAATTAGTGTATGTTATATGTATAACCGTGTATAATTTATATATACAGGTTATAAAAGTAAACAGTGAATCTGACCGGTTATTTGTACAAGGATTCATGAAATTAAGTCTTTCTACTATGTCCTGTCTATATATCAGCTAGCTCTCAAACCTTTCAATACACCTGCAGAATACAAACTTCCTCAAAGACAACCTTTGAGTTCACTTTGTTCAAGAATTCTCTCCTCTACTTCTTAAAAGAAATAAATCCTAAAAGAGTCATCATCAGTAGTCATGGCTCTCTCACGTCCCATGATCTTTCTCTCCCTTTTCCTTGCATTTGTAGCTCTTTCTGCTGCTCAATCTCCTATGATGGCTCCCACAATGCCACCATCTACCATGGCAATGCCACCAATGGCCGCCATGTCACCACCACCAATGGCCGCCATGTCACCACCACCAATGGCCGCCATGTCACCACCACCAATGGCCGCCATGTCACCACCACCAATGGCACCACCAGCTCCTATGGCACCCATGGGATCAGGGCCAGCACCGGCACCTATGAATGGTGCAATGGCTCCTCCTCCGTCTAATGGTTTTGTTCATGGAGTTAGTAGCATGGCTATGGTAGCAATTCTTGGGAGTGTAGCACTTTTGTTCTAAATTTAATTTGGTCATTTTAATTTGCTTTCATATTGTTGTAGATTACAAATAATTTACTTATTTGTGTATTTATTTTGTTAAGCTCTTTGTATTGCTGATTTTGTGTGGAAGAGTGAGGAATTTGAGGACGTCTGGTTGGAGATTTATCAAATGTTACATGCTCTATATGTAGCATTTTTGGCACTAGCTTAATAAGACACTATTCTCTCTTTCTTTCCTTTTAAATTTCTACTTCAATGCTACTTGTTCTTTTCATATGAAATTTCCAAGTTATAGGGTATTTAATTTGAGATCACTAGATTTGATGCAATATTTTAGTTTCCTAAGACTTTAGGAGAAGGGTTTCGTTAAATAATGTCTTTTTGCAATAATGGCTAGTGCTAATTAGCAATTTTCATGAGTTGAAATGAAAGAGAAAAGAATGGAATATAAGATAAGCAATTGGTTGTGGAATGATGACGAGGAAGAAAAGATCGTGGTAGCTAGCTGGAAGAATAAAGCTTTATCTTTAGAGGGGTAAGATTGATGTGGATGAAAATTGATGAACTTATTTTGGGAAGACGAAGATGTCCTTTTGGCACCATCTTTTGTGTGTCAAAAGGAGAATGGGCTAATGTAGTGGCTGCACACAAGCATGGATTGGCTGGTGAGGGTGGGGCAAAGCAACAACAAAGGGACATAAACTAGATTGTGACATCCACATGGTATGTTATATGCCCCCTCTCCCCACTACTTTGGCAAATATACCATCCTAATACCCAATCCTAAAAGGAGTATAGAAAGATATTGACTTAATACATATACTCCATATATGAGCTTATTGCCAAATTTCTTTTACATACCTTTTTTTACGAGAAATTTTTTTACACACTAAATATTTTACGAAATATGTTTAATACAAACTATTTTTGCTCAAATATACTAAAATATTATATGGTGTGAACATCCGCATGCCATGCAGCATTTACGTAGATTTCTTGCAGCTAAATTAAGTAATTATTTGTTTGGCAGATGAGTTGTTAAATATAAAAAAATGTAATTGCTGTTCACACCAGAGAAATGAACCCTATGGGTTTAGGAGTATTGGACTAATTTCGACAAGAGAAAGGATGTCTTTTGACCTTTAAAGTAGTAGGTTAATTATAAGCATTGGATTCCATCTCAAAACCTAAAGGAGCATATGAGAATGAACAAAAAGTTTTTGTTATCTTTTGCTTCTTTTTTATCCTCAAAAAGGCCATATAAGAAGAAAGCTGTCATCTGTCGTTTTCAACGCCATGATGTGCCTAAAATTTCCGAGTTACTTTCATTCCTAAATCCTAATGCACCACAAAAAAAGGTTCTGAGTTATCTTTGATAAGAAGTTTGCTCCATCCCGTTTTGGGAAATTTTCTAATCCTGATTATTTTTCAGGAGTACAGTGTTTTGGCACTATGTTAAAACGAGCTCATGGAAATGGTCAATTTATTAAAACATATATACCTCTTTTTCAATAATATCATAATATTTGCCAATAATAAGCATAAGTATCCTAGTTCAGCCTTTTCTCGGAGTAGTAAAGCTTGAGATTGTAACCCATGAACATGCCAAATGGTAATAGGACTATAGGAGGATAAATACCTCACTGACCCTAATAAAGACCTACCAAAGGCACCTTTGTACTAGTATATATAACTCTAATTTCCTAAAGATAACACCATTTTGGTGTAACATTAATGAAATCTTTTGACTATATAAAAAATGGAGCCGTAGCAAATTCTTACCGCACTAAGTTTAGATTTTACACCAAGATTTGGAGCCTTGAAGCAACGATTAGGTTGTGTTCGTGTGGCCTATATAGGTCAGGGGTTCGAGCCGTTGAATTACTAAATTGCCTACATTACACTCCCGATCATGTGTGAACATAAGATGCTTTATGCACCGAACTGACCTTTCATAATCAAATGATAAACTGATGATGTAAAAATATGTACTAAGTAATCATAATATTGTGAAAGAGTGTGCTTAAAGATGCATGTTATATATATATTAATAGGATGAATAGAAATACCAGGTGTCGATAAGCTTTCTGCAAAGAATTAAACACACTTCCCTTGTGTGTAGACTTGAAATTGGAACACATAATTCCGTTATGGTCCATCCTTTCGTGACTAAACTCATATGTTGTAACATAATTAACAAGTGAACCCTTCATGCGTGTTTCTTTTTTGCCTTTTGTTTAATAAATCATCCGATCGAGACATAGACATAGCACCTGTGTGGATTTTTATTAATAATATCATACTGTATTTTTTGTTATATAAGACTAGGAAAAAGGAGAGGAAGTGGAAACCTTAGGGAAGGCTTGTGTAGTTCTCCCTTCTATAAGTTGTGTTACTAGTCAACCTCTGAGAAGGTTTCAATTAAACAAGGGAGATGCTAATTAGGTAGAATTAATTCACCTCAAAATCTCAAAATTGAACCTAGGACCTCTTTAGTCTCATTATTGAATGCTCCTAAAGATTTTTTATAAAAAAAACGGAGGGCAAAAATTAATTTAGCATCTTGAAGTAGAGAGACAAATAAAGGAGGTATTACCCCCCGAATTGACAAGTCAATTGGGCTCAACAGTGAAGGAAGCTCAAAATTGCTAAAGGATTCAGTATCTCATGAAAATTGCTGTCAAAACTCTAACATGGGGAAAAATAAATTATTTCTTTCAGCAGTTTTTGACCTAGTTCTTGAAAATTATATTACAGGTTCGAATCGTGAAAGTGGCCATTAACACTTGTATTAGAGTAGGGTGTCTATTTCATATCTCTTGGGATGCGGTCCTTTCCCAAACCCTGCATGAATATAAAATGTTTTGTGCATCGGACTATCTTTTTTAATTAACAAGTTCTCAATGTAAACTAAAATCGATAGAGAAGCATTCCATCTTTTAGGATAGCCTACACGCAAGTGGATGGATGAGATTGCTAGCTTGAATAACGTAACCATTGGTGAACATGCAAATGCCTGAAAATCTAAGAGTTAATTACTTCATGAGGTTTCTTCACGGGGAATGAGGCATGCAAAGCCTTATAATATCAGACCTAAAAAGTAGTCCATGGATAACATGTGAATATTTTTGTACTATTCCTTAAATTGATCCTAAAGATGAAGGCTAGCTAGGTTAGCCAAGAGATGAATATAGGGAAACTGAACCATATATTTTCTAAATAGTCAAGTCATTGAGGGAGTGCTCCATCAAAACAAGAAGTACTGGGCCAGAAAAGGACGACATTTGGACAGCTCACAGTATCATATCTATTTCTATATTTTCAAGACAGTGACTAGAGAACAAGTGAAGAAGCTATAAAGTACAAGATCACTCTCTATTGAAGTGAGCGGACATAGGCTGTCCTTGAAATTTCTTTTCTGTATTAATGTGCCTTACCATTTATATATGAGTTTTTTAAGTTATGTACACCATAGTTTTACGATTTTTTACCATCAGATGCACAAGTTGTCGCCAATGATAGTTGATCTAAGCCAGCACATTATATTGGATAACATTTTACTAATATAATACAAGGTAAGACTGGCTTTCACGCAGCAGCTGAGTCCTTGCTTCTTGCCATAGAGAGTTAGGATATTCTGTGAGCTCATTCGCCTAGCCGAAACCTTCGCTTTTCGGTACCGGCACATTATATTGGACAACTCGCAAAGGGACTCAAATCCACAGAGACCAGAAGGAAATGAATAAACACAACATAATTCTGAGGTTCAACTTACATTGTTTTAGACATTTTGAAGAGCATTATGTTACATAAATAAGCAAAATTTTAACACTTCGAAGAGCACAGAAGGAGGACAAGTAGAGACGAATTTCAACTGAATTTAACCGATTAAAGATCCAAAACCACAACAAAATATCGCATGATAGCAGCAAACTGAATATGTGTGGAATGAAACTTAATCAGTAAATTATCCACCTTTAATTAAGTGGAATCTAAACTTTGCTTACACAGCTCCTGTTATAAGATGTGCCCCTATAGAACCATGTGAATGGACCAGTTTCATGACATATTAAAGGTTTCATAAGATAAACCATTTTAACTAATATTTCTTAATAGATATAAAAAGTTACAACTTATTTAAATATAAGTGAAAATCAGTTGTATTATCCAAAAATAAACTTTCAGGAGATAGCCATTTATAATTTAGAGTATTGGGCCTAAACTGTTGGAATTTTCTGGGAAAAAAATCAGAAATAGTCTGATTTACAACTGATAATTGAAAAGTAATCACAGTTTTAAAAGTAATCGAAATTTAATTATTTTTTCATGTAAAGATAAAATCTGAACAAAAACACCCTTAATTATTTTCGAAAAAATTCCAGCATAATATGCTGGGTTTTGAAATTTTTTACATATGAGATTCCAGCATAATGTGCTAGAATTTCATAATGTACTGGAGCTCTAACATAATATGCTGGAAGTTTGCAAGCAAGAGCCATAATCCAGCATATTATGTTGGATGTTTCAACTAAAATAGTGGCTGCTTTTCCATGACTTTGCAAACACCTGACTATTTTTCGATTATCATCCGAAAACAGGCTAGCCCATGCTATTTTCGTTTTTTCTCTTAGGAACGTGCGATTTTTTAAGCAGCTATTTTTGAAAGATTAAGTTGTGTTTTTTATGTTAGTAACTCTTCAAAAAGAATATACAACAGGACTATTAAAGGTGGGCTTCCATTTAGTACAAGAAATGGGCTTCTTTTAGGCCTCTTCTTGTATTCTCTTGCTTGCTTCTTCATTTTTCTTTTCTTCTTCTTTTTCTCTTCCTTCCTGCATTGACTAAAAACTTAAATGTATTAACTCAAATAGTCGTTTATGTAATCACTTAAATTAAAAAAAAAAAATTCAGTGGATATATATATATATATATATATATATATATATTAATTCATGTATTATATTTATAAAATTATATAAAATTTATATATAGCGGCTAGAAAAGTAAAAAGTGAATTTGGCCTGCTATTTGTGTTAAAATCCCTGGACTTATTTCAGCAAAATCACACGGATACAACAAACTCCAATACTAGAATTCTTATGTTCAAGTTGTTTTACAATAAAATCAATAACGAGATAGAATCATCAATTTAAATTGAATAGGTGTTTAAGCTTTTAACTGCAAAAATAATTCATCTCTTTGTAAAAAGTGATCCGACAACTAAGTTTGTCATATACTTATAGGGTACTGGCTTTTCGGTCTCGCAACTATATATTACAGTCAGCGGTGAAGTTAGGATTTTGAGTTTATGGGTTCTGAATGTTAAAAAGTACATAAGTATGTTAGGTTCTGGCTAAATTATTTTTACATATTGAATAAAATTTTTAACAATAGTATAGAGTATGGACAAAAACTACTAGGTTGTGGCTAACCCATAGACAGCTTGTGGCTCCGTCCCTATTTATAGAAACCAAGACATTCTTTTTCTAATTCACATTATTATATCTAAAAGTTGAATAATTTTCTCTTGACGTTGATAGTGAAAACCTCAACACAACAGCTTTAACCGTCAAATTAATTCATGTATTATATTTGTAAAATTGTGTATAATCAACGTATAATTTATGTATAGCTGCTAGAAAAGTAAAAAGTGAATCTGGCCGGCTATTAGTGTTAAAATCCCTGGACTTATTTCAGCAAAATCACACGGATACAACAAACTCCGATACTAGAATTCTTATGCTCAAGTTGTTTTACAATAAAATCAATTACGAGATGGAATCATCAATTTAAATTGAATAGGTGTTTAAGCTTTTAACTGCAAAAATAATTCATCTCTTTGTAAAAAGTGATCCGACAACTAAGCTTGTCATATACTTATAGGGTACTGGCTTTTCGGTCTCGCAACTATATATTACAGTCAGCGATGAAGTTAGGATTTTGAGTTTATGAGTTCTGAATGTTAAAAAATACATAAGTTTGTTAGGTCCCGATTAAATTATTTATACATATTAAATAAAATTTTTAACAATAGTATAAAGTATGGACAAAAACTAATAAGTTACGGCGAACCCATAAACAACTTGTGGCTCCGTCCCTGATTACAGTAGCCAAGACAATCTTTTTCTAATTCACATTTTTATATCTACGAGTTGAATATTTTGCTCTTGACGTTGATAGTGAAAACCTCAACACAACAGCTTTAACCGTCAAATTACTTCGTGTATTATATTTGTAAAACTGTGTATAATCAATGTATAATTTATGTATAGCGATTAGAAAAGTAAAAAGGGAATCTGGCCGGCTATTTGTGTTAAAATCCCTGGACTTATTTCAGCAAAATCACATGGATACAACAAAACTCCGGTACTAGAATTCTTATGTTCAAGTTGTTTTACAATAAAATCAATTACGAGATGGAATCATCAATTTAAATTGAATAGGTGTTTAAGCTTTTAACTTCAAAAATAATTCATCTCTTTGTAAAAAGTGATCCGACAACTAAGCTTGTCATGTACTTATAGGGGTACTGACTTTTCAGTCTTACAACTATATATTACAGTCAACGGTGAAATTATGATTTTGAGTTTATGAGTTCTGAATGTTAAAAAATACATAAGTTTGTTAGGTTCTGGCTAAATTATTTACACATATAAATTAAATTTTTTAACAATAGTATATAGTATGGACAAAAACTACTAGGTTATGGCGAATCCATAAACAGCTTGTGGCTCCGTCCCTGATTACCGTAGCCAAGACAATCTTTTTCTAATTCACATTATTATATCTAAAAGTTGAGTATTTCGCTCTTGACGTTAATAGTGAAAACCTCACCGCAACAGCTTTAACCGTCAAATTAATATCACTTTTGTAAAGCCATTGTCCAACCTAATTTATAGGAGTATTAAGTATTATTTACTTAACAACTTAGGTGTTTGGCACCGCAGATTTATCCACCTAGCAATTTGTAGTTGTACGAACAGAATCAATTAAGGGGATAGCTGGACCTAATTAATTTTCCATCTACACGCCAGATAGCTAAGTCAAATCTGGTTATTTATTGCTCCTCTAATTTAATGATTGACGACAAAAAAAACCAAGCATTACGTATTGCTCACTTTGTTTATTTCTGGTGAAACTACACAAGAAAAAAGAATATAGAACAGTTTTATCGCAAAGATGATACTATAGGTTATTTATTCAAGAAAAATAATCTCAAATCATGGGCTCATCTTGTTTAAGTGGCGGAGACACATTAGAGAAGAAGAGGCCATTAATTTGTCACTTTTCAACCAACCACGACTTAATATGAGCTAATTAAATATTTAATTTGTGGAAGTAATTAGCTCAAAATAGTGTGAAATGATGAACCTATTAACAAAAAATTGAGAACGACATTGTCTACGTATATAGTATTTTTTGTGCAGTTTTGTACGTAATTGTAAATTTCAACCAGAAGTTATCGATATTTACTGCTCCATCTACCGAGTCCATCTCTCATTCTGGAATGCTGAAGACTGAAGTTGATGAATGTGTCATTAATGTTTGCTTCTTACTGAAGAGTATCATTATTAATTAGATATAGTTGCTACTCCCTCCTTTATTTCTTTTCAAAAAGAATGAACCTTTTATTTTTGGGGAGTCAGATAAAGTTTTATCTGCTTTTTTTTCTTCAAATAGTTGTTAAATATTTTGACATGTTAACTAGTTTGACTTATAGTACTTCTTATGTAATTTTTAAAATTATAAATTTTATTTTAAAACTTTAAAAAAGTATGTTTGAATCACACTGAAAATTAATTAATTTGCACTCCAAAAAGGTTCAAATAAATTAAAAAGGAACAATTTCTCTAGTACTACTTAGAGCTTTTACCAATGTAGTTGAAGATGCATGAAGCTATTAAAGCAGGTTGGTCAAGTCGAAATTCTTCCTATAAAACTTCTCGATAAATGAATTTTGTAAGACCACGTTTCCATATTATTATTAATTAGAAAAGGCATGGAGTTATTGCAGGTTGGTCCATAATAAAATTCTATCGCTAAACAAGACATTCCTAAAATTGCGATCAATATCATTGGTACTTCTTTATTAGTAGCTGTATATTTTGACCTTTTATAGAATATTGGGTCCATTTATTTTTAAGAATATCGATAAAAAATTTTTTACTATGTTGCATAAAATTTATACTCTTTGCTCTCACAATTATTACCACAAGTTTCTATCTCTAAAGAGGGTTATGAACTCGTGCACTACTTTCTTTTATCTCTAATAATAACGTAGTTTGAGCATTTCCTACTTAGTTTGTTCTTTTTAGGTAAAAGCTTCTTTACAAATCACGCGTCTCTTATCTCATCATATCATACTTCATCTTTATGTCATTGAAGTGCAATATTACATTGTACATTAAAAATATCAAACTTGAGAATCTTACACAACCTTTGCGATACACAGAAGCTCGAAATTCCTAAGATTTCTTCGAATGAAAAACCTAATTAAAATATAGTAATGTTGGGACAATATCAAAGAAATGGAGTAATCAACACAAGAGATGGAGAAATCAACACAAGATCTTCATTTCCCGAATTAATTGTCCAACAAGAAAAGTGGACAGCCTTATTTTCTTCATTAAACCTTATGCTTTCACCTCCCAAATCATCCAAGCTAGCTGAAATTAATCTAGTAATAGAACCAAATGGAGAAATCCCTTCTCTAGAAAAAGTTTCCACCTTAACATCCTCTGATGTTTCTCTAACAAACAAACAGAAAGTTGAAGCCAACTTCTTACCAAGTTTGTCTTCTGCCTCTTCAACACATTTTTCAGCAAGATTCTTGTGGATATTATCTCTTAAATTCAACATCTTTGTGGGTATTTTAAAGATTAAGGTTTCATTAACTTGTTTGCTTGTGGTGGAACTTATTGATAAAGTTGGTGAACAGCCAATTTTCTTAAGATCCGGAAGGAAAAATGTTGGAATTTTGGGCATGTCTGCTTCTGATATAATGTTGTTGTGAATTTTGGACCATATATTCAAGAAACTAGTCATGCCATAAGGATCTGCTAGAAATAGGCTGCAACTTATCCCAATTGAATATCTTCCACACTTGAAGTTTGTCACCTGAACAATAAAATCATTCATCAATAATATTCTTGCCTTTTGAATAAAACCTAAAAACCCCATATTCAGTCCATAAAAATCTTTCAAGAAAAATGGTAGTAGAAGTTTTTGCTAATAATCTAACTTTATGTTGAACTGATCTTATGGTACCAAAAGAAAGAATAGTCATATATTTTTAATTAAGTTTAATCATTTGGTATTCAAAATCGACCGGACTATTTAGGATTCGCACAAAACGCTTCTTATCAAGAGTTGCTCCTTTCTTAAACGCAGTGGCGGATCCAGAATTTATAGGTCGTGGGTGCTTCACTTATTTTAATGCAAAATCTAAGTGATCAAACATGATCATAGTGGGTGCTCATGGTCAATTATTGAATTTTTTAGGTATTATCTTTGAATATATTACACAATTTGGGCAAAGACAACGGATGCTTCAGCACCCATACTTTTAAAAGTAGATCCGCTACTGCTTAAACGGTCCAAAGTTGAAAGTGGAGAAACTCTAGGTGGGGAAAGCGCTTTCTTTATAATAGGTCTTATGTGGCACAAATTTAAATTAGTGGAGTCGATGGGTTTCAACTAACAAATCTTAAACCCCAAATAAATTAAATTAAAAGGAAAATTAGTATAGTGTCTGCATTCCTACACTAACCTGGACATAAAAAAGAGGTGAATACTGAGGATTTGATTCATTGACATCCTCCCAAAAGACAAGCTCAGCTTCTGCATTTTTCTTTGCCTTTATGAGATCAAGAAAATGTGCCAAGTCCATAGGCATGCTAGCCTCAACAAGTCTAACACCAGAATCATTTGATACAATTTCAAACTCTCCACTATCATCACTTTCTCCTTTTCTTTTAAGTCTACCAGCAAATAATGGTTTTTCAATAAGTGCCTTTCCTAATGACTCTTTAATCCAACCAGCTACTAGCCACCCCGAATCCTCTTCTGAGGCTTTGTTATAGCAAAGAACTATGTGAAAACGCCTCTGGAGATTGCCTGAGCCAAGATTTTCAGCAATGGCGACTCGCCGCGACAATCTTGGATCAGTTGGTTTCGTTGGCATCACTGTTTGGATTGCTTCAATTTGTAAGTTAGAGCCAAGCTGTGCAACTCCATTTCCATTGCAATTTGCCATTTTGAAGAGAATTGAGCATGCGATAGTTGAGTGACCTTAAGAGGCATTATATAGGTAAGGCTAGAGGTGATAAGTGGATATGTTTGGTCAAATTTGGCCAGGTCAAAACGGCTCATGATCTAACTCGTCTAAAAAGTTTGCTTGGATCAAGATGAATCAAATAAAGAGTCATACTCCAACTCGTTTTTTATTTGCTTTCTGAAAAAAAAAAATTTAAAACCAAATATTTTTCTTTAATTATTAACTTAAGTTCTTTCAACTTAACATAAAAAATGTTAAAGCTAATTTTAGATTACATTTTGATGGGCTATTTCTAACTCAAGTCGTTGAATTAAGTCAATAAACGGGTTATAATCTAACCTGTTTAAATTTGAACTGATTGGGTGAGTTACGCAAATATGAGTTGATTTTGTCAATTCTAAATCTTTTCCAATAAATTAAATTGCACAAATTGTATACAAATTTCTCACACTATCGGTAAATACATAAAATAAATCCTATACTTAAATTGTCTCCTAAAATTTAGTGGCAACTCTCACCTCTGAACCAGCTCCTAACACACACAAGAAAAAGGATTTGAAAAGATTAAGACTGTAAAGAAAAGAAAGAATTATAACGATACCACTCATTAAATGGGTGTCCCGCAAGGTAATAATTTATCCCTGGTGTTTATACTAAATTGTAATTAAGGGATAAACAAAGGCAAAAATATGTATTAATTAATTATGATTTAGTGATAATAATATATATGAAAACTTATGTCATGTATTCATTGACATGGTGTAAACACTTAATGAAAATAAATTTTTTCCATGCAAACAACCTCTGCTAATATTCCAAGAACTTGTCAAATATAATCAAGATTGGTATGCCGATGCACCCAACTTTCACTAATTGCACCGCAAACTGGGTAAAGGTCATTTTCTTATAAGATTTGGTTATCAGAACAAAACTACTTTTTTTCCCATCTAATTGTCTATCAAATCAAATAATAACATATCAAATTTTCTTAATTGTTTCGGACTTCGACTGGCAATATTCCTTTTTCTTCTCCCAATGGACAAACACATGGGTTCGCAAAATAGAAACTGAAAACCAAAAAACAATGTCATTGTAAACCAGAACTGGATTCATTTTTGGATGCGATGGCTTCTAAACTAATTCTGCTGGCAAATGTTTCTTTTCAGGTGGATTCAGGATTTAAATTTCATGGATCAACTTTTAAAAATTTTAGCATTAAATTCATTATATTTTTAAAGTTATGGATTCATATTTATTATTTTTACAATATTGATAAATTTTTACATATAAATTTTTATTCTGCATCGAAAGTTGTGAGTTCAATTGAACCTTGTTCCTAGATTATGCATTTGCTCCACCCTAAATGGGAACAAAAGCAGAAAGAGAAATTTGGTTCTGAATGTACAATATATAAAATCTTTCCACCAGCACATTAGTAGTATTCTCATGATTTTATCACGTCGCGCGGCTTTTTTCCAAAATTCCCAGAAAAATATATGCTAAGAATACAAATAATGGTACCGCTTGAATGATGAAGGGGTTATATCAACTTAGAAATCCTCCTATCCTTAAGGGGATAAGATATGAGTCTTTTCAATAAAAATAATAGTAATAATAATAAGATATGAGCATTTACTATTTTAAGTCACCATCTAAGCATTATTAACTTGCTCTGATACTAATTGTTTACGCGATGTTTCCATTGAAAGCACTAATTAACTCTATATACATTTAAAATATTTATTTATCTTATATATATATGCTATTAAACAAATTCTACCTTTAAGAAACTAGATTAGTTCTAGCAGATTCTATCAATTTTAAAACGGATGGAATAAGATTTTGATAGAATTTGCTTCATATAAATAATTTTCTTTAAGTAGTATTTGTCCTTTGACTAAACAGATATGTAGGGTATACAATATCCAAAGCAATTAATATCGAAAAAGCATATAATATTTGTATATAACATGCCGAATGTATATATATATACAAAAAATATATTAAAAAAATACTTTTAGCCATTATTTTAAAAACGACTATACAATGTCATTTTTTCATCTTTTTAAAAGGGACATACAGTATAAAGTTCCCGATACTTTATCTCGAAGTTTTAAATGGGCCATATAGAAGGACAATTGTTTTTGGTGGGCTACAAGCATTGGAACGGTCGTGGCAGAAATCACAAGTCGTGGAATTATTGCTTGGCCAATCTTTTGTTTAATTTGTTCTATTTTATCTATTCTTGCTCTTTGGTCCAGCCAAATAATCTGATTTTTTTCCCTGAATGGAAATTTCTCCTACAATAATTTGAACTAACTGAATACTATTTCAAACTCGATTTTGTTATGAATTAAAAGCAATATAGCAAGAACTATGTAATTAACTAGAACTTAACATAAGAAGAGAATAATAATATTAGAAGAGAGGAATTATTCTATTTTCAACTGTATGGAATAGGTTCATCAGTGAACCTATTTGTAGAAATATTTATTGTTAAAACTAATCCAAAACCTATTATGAATACATAACCAATCTATAAACTGTTATGAATACACAATCAATCCAAAACCTGTTATGGAAGACATCCATCGTTGTAAGTGGATGAATCCAGTTGCAGGATTTATAACACTCCCCTTTGAATGTCTATTAACAGATAATATGTCTTATTAAAACCTTACTAAGAAAAATCCAGTAGGAAAAATCCTAGTGAAGGAAAAAGAGTACACATATCTTGTAATACGTATTAAGAATTGCCTTATTAAAAACCTTACCAGAAAAATCCAAATGGGACAAAACCTTGATTAAGGAAAAAAAAAGTACAACGCGTATTTCTCCCCCTGATAAAAACCTTATTTGATATCTCGAAGACATCGCATTCTTGTATCTTAACTTCTCAATTGTTGATATCAGCAATGCCTTAGAGAAGACACTTGAATGAATTTGTTAAACATCTAATTCACCATTCTTTTGAAGATCATGCGTGAAAAGGAATTTTGATGAAATATGTTTTGTTTTATCTCCTTTAATATATCCCTCTTTTAGTTGAGCTATACATGTAGCATTGTCATCATATAATGTTATTGGGATATCCTATTCCCATGAAAGACCACATATCTCCTGAATATGTTGAGTTATTGATCTCAACCAAGCGCATTCTCGACTCACTTCATGAATGGCTATTATCTCTGCATGATTTGAATAAGTAGCAACCATAGTTTGTTTTGTTGAACGCCATGATATGGCAGTACCTAGACATGTGAATAAATAGCTTGTTTGAGATTGACTTTTATATAGGTCAGATAAAAATCGTGCTTCTGCATAACCAATCAGTTGCGACCTGGATTCATTTGAGTAAAATAATACCATATCAATAGTCCATCGGAGATACACGAATAGATTCTTAGTACTTTTCCAATATCTTTATGTTTATGAAGAACTAAATCTTGCTTACAAGCATACAGAGAAAGCTATATGTGGTCTATAATTATTAACAAGATATATTAATCCCCCAATTGAACTAAGATATGATATTTCAGTACCTAGAAGTTTTTCAAAGTTTTCACGAGGACGAAATGGACTTTTATTTATATCAAGTGATCTCATAACCATCGGAGCGCTCCATGGATGTGCTTTATTCATATAAAAGCGCTTCAAAATATTTTCTGGTGTATGTTGATTGATGGAAAAATATTTTATTCTTCAAATGCTCAATTCATAAGTCAAGACAAAAATTTATCTTTCAAGATCTTTCATTTCAAATTCTTTCTTCAAACATTCTACTGCCTTTGGAAGCTTTTCAGGAGTTCTAATGATATTCAAATCATCAACATACACAACTATTATGACAAATTAAGATCCAGATCCTTTATAAAGACAAAAGGACAAATTGGGTCATTCTTGTACCCTTCTTTCAATAGGTATTCGCCAAGGCGATTATACCACATGCGCCCTGATTGCTTCAGTCCATAGAAGGATTTCTGAAGCTTTATCGAACAAGTTTTTCGAGAATCTTTATATGTTTCAGGCACTTTGAATCCTTCAGGGATTTTTATAAAATTTCGTTGTCACCGGTAAGCCATATAAATAGGCCATGACAACATCCATAAGAACATCCATAGACACATGTCAAGTTTTTCATGAATTGCTAGACTGATAAGATACTTGAATGTGATTTCATCCACCAGGGGAGAATGTGTCTCCATATAATCAATGCCAGGATGCTTATAAAAAATCTTGTGCCACAAGTCGTCTTTATATCTATAGACTTTATTTTGCATTTTACTTTTTCACAAGAACATATCTGAACTTTATACTTTTAGGTATTGAGACTATCTGTCCAACTTCATATTTTTCAGGTGAAGTCAATCTTGATTGCGTATTTTTCGTTTTGGCCAATCACTTATCTGCCCATATTCCATGACAATTTGAGCTCAAGATCCTCGTTAATATTAATAATATTGAGCACTACATTATATCAACAATATCGTCGACAATCATTTTATATCGGTTCCACCATCACTCTATAAAGACATAACTTATCGAGATCTTATTATTTCCAAGTACTTGAGCCTCTCTTATGAGGTCTTATAACAGTATTATGTCGCTGTACTCTTATAGAGAAATTACCTCTTTATTATGACTATCTTGATCATTTTCTCCTCTCCTTCTTCAAGGAGCTTTAGTTTTGAAACCGCTTGGTATATTAGATTTTATGCGTGCCATAGACTCTATCCTTCATGGACTTTATTCTATTTGTAGCATTAAAAACTGAAATATGATATTTAGCTCTGGTTAACAAATGTGTCTGACAATATTTTGTAGATGAATTATCACTTGAACTTTAAATTCATATTTTCTTGTACGAGGATCTAGATGTCTCATAATAATTTATTTCATATATTACTTTTTCAGCTGTCCATTTTCTCCCCCTTAATGCTTGATTACCAAGACATATCCCTATCATTCTTTAGGGACCCATCTTTGTGCATTATGGCGGAGTAATTAAATCATATAGCACATACATATTCCTAACCCTGACCAATTTGTGATAGGGAGAATTTATTATAACTCGTTGGCTAGATGCATACAAGTGCTGCTATATATTAAATAATATATCTCATACCAATTTTTTTTTGGGAGTTTTATTCTCATAACCAATTGTTTAGCTATAATTAGAGGCATACAATTTCTGCTAAACCAACTTGAATTTAAACCAGCATTATCAAGATAAATCATTATAATTTATATTATGTAACTGTGCTAAATTTTAGCAAGTAACCTTACAAAAGCCAAATTGCAAGTTGATAACAAACACACTGTCACACTCCTTTTACACCCAAAAGATATATATGTTATGGATTGTTGTGGGTTAAAGAGTTTTTTCAATTAAAGTAACTTGAGTAGAGATAATTTTATTTAAAGAATCGCCACTTGGAATTGAGTTTTTGAGTGTTCCAAGTCACCTTTTATTTGTATCCCTAGTCAAAGGAAGATTTGACACTATTATTATTGATCTGCAAAAATAAAGTCCGAATAAGGAATTCTATTGACCGAGAAAAAGGCGTAAGGCATTCCTCGAGTCCCGTGGTTCTAGCAGGGTCGCTTTATTGTGCTTGAATTGATTTTGGATAAATTATTTTTTATTGATTTTCATGTTTTACCTATCCGCTATTATTTCTTGATTATTTAAAAAAATTAAAGAGAGTTTTGAATAATAAGGTGTCATAACCACACTACGCAAGTGAATGCGTGATCAAGAAGGAGTTTATTAATTTTTGTCAACAACGCAACGCAAGCAAATCCGCAGTCATTATAAAGAATTATTAGCACGTTACTTACTTTACTACATCTGTACTTTGAGAAAAAAATAATTTTTGAAAAATTATTAAATGTTACTATCGCACCATGCAAGCGAATCTGTTGTTATGGCAAAAGAATTAGCAATTAATTAAAGCTATTGGATATGGTATGAAATTGATGAATTAAGTGAATGTCAAACATCACGCCACGCAAGCGAGTCCGTAAAGTTAAAACGCGCCTACTAGTTGCCTAGCGTTTAAAATTAATTATTAAGGAAACTAAGTCGTAAAGTTATTTTAATAAAAGAAAAATCTGACTTCTATTGAGATTACTCGACTAAATAAGAATATGGAAGTTGGGCCAACTTTGCTTATTGGATTTATGACGGCATAGGGCTAGCTACTTTAAAGAAACATAAGGAAAAGGGGATTAACTTGTGGAATATACTAATATTGGGCCTGCTGGAATTATTAAAAGACATGGGCTAGCTGACATATCATTATGGGCCTACAAATTTCAGCTTGGATCTTAAAAGGTTTTCACTAAATTAAACCCCACCCCACAACCACCAATATTCGAAAATAAGGAAACCAAATAAATGATTAACACCTACAAGGCTACAACTAATACCGAAGAACTTTAGATTTGTGAACAAAAATTATAATAACATAGAATCAATAACAAAGCCAAAAAAATAACTTCAGACCCAAATAAATAAATAAAAAAGGGCACATGAGTCTACTTTTCTTTTAACCCCCCCCCCCCC